>JAMKCH010032323.1:0-21735 GCA_023653785.1 Ophioderma brevispina | reverse complement strand
CCCCCTGATAGCGGCATATACCTCATGCCATTCCATCGGTTTACATAAGAGGGTGTAACATTAAATCAATGGAAAGGCCGATCCATCGGTATCCGTATGAACTTTTCCTAACATTATGAAAGACGCAATCTTATATTGACAGTCGTGACAGAATCAATAAAAAATTGATTAAATCTAGTTATAAAATATATATCACTATAAATTCCTTGAAATTTGGCGAAATTATTCCTCGATGTAACATACGTCATACATTTTCGCTGTATTCAAATATTGCTTGCGCAATACATCATACCAACTTGGCAATTATTTAATCATATACCTTATTCCCTAACAACCGTACCCAGAGGGAGGGGAGGGAGCGGAAACGAAACGGGGGGCGTAGGTGGGACAAGTGGGAAGGGGGTAGAGAAATAAAAGGGGCAGAGAGACGGGAATAGAAATAAGAAAAGAAAGAAGAACAGGGTAGTGAAGCTGAACTGGAAAGAAGGGGGGAAGGGGGAAGAAGAGCGTGGAGAAGGAGGGGGAAGACAGGATAGGGTACGTCCGTGCTGGTGGCAGACAAAATGGGGAGGTAGAGCCGAGGGGGCGGAGAGGGTGGACAGAAGAGTGGAAGAAGGGGTGGGGAGACGTGTGGGGGGTATTAGAGTGGGAACGGCGAAAAAATTTGAACATATCATTACCAACCGTCAATAAAAGCTACAAAAGCTTGAGTAATCTAGTGAACTATAATAAACATTGTAGTGATCGATATGTTGGGAAATTATTCTTTAGATCTACACAAACAAACACAAACAAATTCTCTGCCGTCTAAAAATATCACGAGAGTAGAAGTTGCTGGAGTTGCCCAGGTGGCAGCGTTGCTTTGAAGTTAAAAGAAAAGCGAAATCCCGGGCGAAATCTTGCTGGGCCTACACTGGTTGCTTGATCAAGTGATACTGGAGCTGACTGACTGGCAGTCGATCGATCGTTTGGTACGGAAGATCCAACAAAGATCGTTTATGAATTTCAATCGGGTGTCATGTACTTCACGTACATTCCACTCCAGTTTACAACGCTCATGATGATTTCTTTGCATTCCAAAACACGAATCCAAAAACGTGCAACTGTTTAAAGTAATCCCAACAATTATTTGTGTGAATTAATATTGCAGAATGTCGCAAATTTATATTAATTACGTTGTCCCTATCATGAATTGGCTGGGAATTTGGAGACTGAATGCAACAGGTTTTGTTGTAAATTGAATCCAGTGGAACTGTTACATGGGAACTTGAACATATCCCGAGGCGAGCTTGAGGCTTTTGCAGCTTCCAGGCCGAGTGATAATGATAAATTTCATTGGGGGTCCATGGCAAAATTCAACCTACAACAATTCACTAACCCCACTGATAACACTTTTCCTTTGGTATCTTCAGTAGACAATTATAGTAATTTAAGGTGACAGGAGGAATTTTTTAGGATACAAACTTTTTCTCTCAAATGGCACAGGATCGTTTAGACCACGTACCAAAAACGTTTCAAAGGTTATATTGGACAAACAAGTACAAAAGAAACAGAAAACCTTGTTTTTTGAACTTGACCTGATGATCGTAGTTGTCCCCATAGAACACCGTTGCTGTTGACTTTGTCGTGCTTAAGAAGTACTAAATCATCATTTAATTACTTACATAAACGGTGTATTCGGCTTAATCACTTCAGGTGCGATCTAATACTTGGGACATTCCAAATATGCAAAAAAACCGGTTTCAAAAAAATGGGGGCGCTTTCTTTCTGTTCTTTCTGGCAATCTCCTCATGGCTCCTCGCTTTAGCTTTTAACACTTAGGCAAGATAAGTTATCGCTGTAAGTCCTGACAGGTCCTTTAGTTCATGTATTAATATTTCCTTTTATTACTTTCTCAGTATAATATGCAATATTCCATGCCACTAATAAATAGTCTACCATAACAGAAGTACTTATTCTCCACTTGATATCTCATTTCACCTATGTGTCAAACTGCATCCACACAGGTGTATTTGGGAGTCAATCCCACAATGCACCGTTTTTTGGGAAAATATTCACTCATACGGTCATATGAAGCGCAAACAAAAATCCTATCTCATCTAAACACCTAATAAAAAAACCTCTTATTTTTTTCTTATTTCAATTATATAATGTACAATTAGTAACATAAATATGAAAAATGAAAGTTTTTTATATTTTGAGTGAAATTTGTAACTAACCGGGTCACCCGCAAATAACTACAGCGCGTGCGTCTCAAAATGTACACTAAACAGCGTTTTTGCGTTTACTCCAGTAAAGAATAAACAAAGATCAATAATGTTTGTGTGGAGGTCAAACGTATTGATCATGGTGCCCAATATCTTGATATTCACCGGAAGGCTTTTTTTGATCACAAGTCGGAATTTTGGAGTACGCACGTTAGAAATTACATAGAATCAGATAAAATGTACTGCCTTGGTCTTTAATACACGTAGTTTTAAAATAAAAGCCAACCACTTGGCAATTATTTTCTCATATTCATGCCAGTAACAAAAATGTCAAAATATGAATGTTGGTGATTTTTTCGATGATTTCTTGTTAGCAAATCGCTGCTAATCCCTTAAAAGTACTGACAATGTGTTAAGTACGGTATGGCACATTGCAATGCATTATGGGTTGATTCAAAACACCCTCTGGACCACATCCTATTTCTTCAAAGGGAGGTCGCGCGTTCCTTAAACTTGGTGGGTGGGTCCGCCTTGACCATTCCGAAACTGAGTGTGTATTAGTTAGTGAATCAATCATCGGAAGTTCATCAGATCAAAGGAGTCAAATAACCATGTCTATTTTCTCATAGACCGTTCCTTGAATCTTGGAAAATAAACGTAAGTTATTTTAAATCTATGAACTCCATCGATACCTTGCACATTTTTCATTCTAAATCGGAGCAACTTTAAAATTTGACCCCTGTAACAACTGAAATGACCCTTTTTATTGATTTTTGCTGTTTTTTAAAGCCTATAATCTCTTAAACTTTACGTTGTGATATACAAACTATACCTTTCCTTCATCCTTGTGGTTAGACACATCACCTGGTAACTTTTCACACAGTGTCACTTTAAAATTGGACCCCTGTACAAACCTTGTCTTGGCCCCCTCTCCTTAAAGCACCATTTGCTGCACTTAAGATCCTTTCAGGGTTTCCTGTCAGTCTGTCAACATATTTAATCACTCAAAACCGTTTGTACTTGATATGTGTTACAATTTCTTTTAGCTCCTCGGGTTAAGGTGATCGTAAAAACCCAGATCAACGAAATCGAGACCACCTAATGTCATAATTCCAATGAATATCTACACAATCATAGGCAGTCGAACAAAAGCTAAACCTCAACAAAGAACCACGCAATTCCACGAACCCAGCACATGGCACGAATCCACACGGGCGGTTACCGCTCTTGTTTTTCCCCAAGTTCTTTTTGGTAGCTAGTGCTGGCCAAAATTAAGGGTGGACTGGTGCAGTTTTTTGTTGTCATTAGTGATCCGCTCTATGCATTCGGTCCGCGGGGACATATTTTTTAACGCATCGCGTAAATAAAACGAGTTCGCCTTGTTTTTTCCCATAGATTGGAATCCCCAGCCTGGCTGGTGCTTTATTTTCCCATAGAATGAGGAAATCCCCAGCTTGGCTGGTACTTATTTTCCCATAGAATGAGGGAATCCCCAGCTAAGCTGGTACTTTATTTCCCATAGAATGAGGGAATCCCCAGCTAAGCTGGTACTTTATTTCCCATAGGATGAGGGAATCCCCAGCTAAGCTGGTACTTTATTTCCCATAAAATGAAGGTTCCCCGTTTTCTTTTCAGATAAACTTTTTTGGGCGGCCTGAGGATGAAGGAAAATTAATTGTCATAGTTATCAATATTTAATAATTTGTTATCCTAAAATATCTTCTTCGTGTCACAATGTAAAGCTTTTTTGCCCAAATGTAATGTGTGGACTTCATTCCAGGCACTGTGTAGGAGATTTCTTAGTGGAAGAAAACAGAAAGATAATAAGTAATTAAGATCAACCATCTAATTAAACATGGCCACATAATAGCAATTGGGCAACTGGACAACTTTAAATTATACAATTTCTTTTTCAATAGGTACACTCGAGAAGCCTACATAGATTTAGTGAACCATGTCTACAGCATATTACCAGGTGTGTCACTAAGCAGTGATTTCATAGCTGGATTTTGTGGAGAGACAGAAGCAGAGCATCAGGACACACTGTCACTGCTGAAACTCATCAAGTACAACTATGCATTCTTGTTTGCATACAGTATGAGACAGGTAAGTTGCTTAATCACATTGGCAAGGTTTAGATGCCATAGGTTATGTGTGTACTTGTACATGACATGTGGAATTCTATTGTTTGATGGATCCACACAGCTGTTTGATGGTCTCATTTATTATGACAAAACCAGAATAAACAACAATTATTGTCAGCGACAGTTTTGACAACTGATTTGGCTTTTTTAGTCCACTAAGTACATCCTGTGTAAATTTTACGAAATTTCATTGTGGGCAAATTTTCCACGTCTTTCTTTGGAGAATGGGCATATAGAGGGCACTATACCATACAAACCTTTGTAGGCCTATATAGCAAGATTCCCACAATGGATTTGTCTCATTTCTGCAAAGGTAAGAGCTCTTGCATGTCCCTACTTATATTAATCGTCAAAATTGTGTCGCCTCTGCTTAAAATTGTTCTAAAAATAAGAGACAATTTGCATAGGGTCAAACAGCTGTGCCCAAGAACAAAAGAATTCCGCATTCCAAGTATAAGTATACACCTCACACATGGCATCTAAACCTGCCTATTACCAGATGTGTCACTCAGCAGTGACTTATTGCTGGTTTTTGTGGTGAGACAGAGCTGGTGCACAAGGACACACTGTCACTGCTGAAACTTATGTATGAGACTTAAAGGTCCATGGTCCGATCGCTAATAGCCTCATTCCCAGGGACCCCATAGACTGGAAACCATACGCACATGAAATCGCAGGCCCGAACAAGGGTCGAACCTGGGACCCCAGTGGTGAGAAGCGAGGGAAGACCCACTGCACTAACCGGACCCCCGTTTTTGTATTAGAAAGAACCAATAAAAGTTGTTTAAGTTGAGATTTAATTGCATGTTCTTAGTTCACAAAAATAGTGTATATCACATTTGTAAGGGTTTTTAAAAAAAAGTAGTTCTGGCATTTTTGTCTGCAGTGCTTAGTGTAGGCACCTGAGTTTTTCGCGATTTAAAACGGCAAAATACGCGACCCGTATTTTAAAATGCACGAAAATGCGTGATTTTTCAAGTAAAAAATCGCGAAAATGTGTTTCCTAATGTTTGCCCTGCTAGTCAACAAGGAACACGAAAAAGTCTTTGCAAAAACAATGCTCAAACTTCCAAAGTTGACATCCTATTTCTTACTTTTTTCTCGGCTGAAAAATATCAAGAAGCACACCATTATCAGCTGTTATTTTCCCTTCTTATTCCGAATAAAATATTTGAATCAGATGTAGAAGGCACTGCCACGGGCTGAGACCTTTGCATACATCCCCAACGAGTATAATTTACTTTCGCACGTGGGAATCCCACTGGGGAATCCCCGGCCCCGAATGACGTGACGGGTTTTCCACTCTTGCCCCTGAATGAGTATCCACGTGTATGAAGTTGTTGTTTCATCTCTTCCGCATTCCTACCACGGCCGAAGTCCGAATTTGTTTAATTCCGAAGAGATTATCCCATGAATAAACCAATTATGAACAAAGACCCGATACTGCGCGTTGATAGCTTTGATAGCATGCGTCAATATTATTGTTTTAATGCACACCGAAGCGCAACCATATCATGACGCTTCCCAATGGAAATAGGTCGGGTCATCCATGTTCAACGAATCAAGGTTAGAGGTATGGTTATATGCTAGGATTTATAAATACATTTGGACTATATTTTGCACTTATTGGAAGCTTGGTGAGTCATCAATTTTCGCCGACGTTTGCATAATAATGATTTACTAATCAGTTTGTGTTTGTTTATTGGCAAATTAACATTAAAAAAGGTGTTTTTTTATAAAATCGTGAAAATTCGCGATGGACCAACAAAATTGTGATAGACCCAAAAATTCGTGATTTTTTGCACGATCGCGCAAAACTCCTGTGCCTAGCTTAGTGACAGTAAGTTCTGCCCAGATATTCTGCCCATCAACTGAGCTCCGATTACCCAGTTTCAAATAGTAAATGAAATTGGCCAGGAACCAATGAAATTGCTTACATTTTCACAGCTATTTAAGGATGGCCTTTCGAACATGCTTTGTGCATGCCGAAGCATAAACATATTATGTGTTGTGCAAAAGCATGTCCGGTGATGAAGTGTGAACCCACCATTAATGGTTCACGGTATCCTATGGCACTGTATACTGTGCATAAATGTTTACTGCATGAAAACGAAATATACGATTATCTCTAACTTTGGAATAAATCATTTTAGGTCACTATCTTTAGTTCAAGATGACTATTTTTAATTACAACACAAAAAGAATTATATTTCGAAATCTCTGAGTCAGCCTTTAAAATAATTTGAACTTCCTTGCAGTACTGCATTCCATTACTCTAAATGAGCGCATACTGCAAGTAATTGCAGTAATGATTTTGATAGGCCATATTGCAGTACTGCACTGCAATGCAATGCAATTAAGTATGAACAGACCTTAATTCTTCAACCACAGATGTCTCAACCACAGATTAGCCTGTTGGAAAATAACATTCATAATATATGAAATTTCAAAGGTGAAACATCAGTAACAACTTGAACATCTTTATTGCCGACTCCCATCGATAATCAGTTCTGCACTATGCTTTGTTTACAGAAAACCCATGCTTATCACAAGATGCAGGATGACGTTCCAGAGGAAGTTAAACAGAGGAGATTGCGAGAGATCATAGAGGCTAGTAGGCTTGGTATGGCAGAGGTCAATGCACGACAGATAGGTAGTGAACAACTGGTGCTCATTGAAGGGGTAAGGAATCGTATGTGTAACTTGTTATGTCAAAAGGTACATTTTGTCAGCCCAATTAATTTTCAGATATGGGTAACCAAATCTGGGAACCATGAGAATTTTTTCACCAGTCAATAGACCATTTGCACGATCCCCAAAATGCATCTTGTTTGGTGCCCATTTCCATCCGGGAACTTGTACCAGCCTCAAGTCGGCTAAACACATTTGGTTAAGAGCGTAATGATAATACCAGAAAACTTAACCTATCTGTGACATTGCATTATAGTTGTGTAATCGTCCGTCAGGTGACAAGTAGGGCACAGTTACGATCGAAAATATCACGTTTTGTCGTAAATTTCAACACCAGCCTCGATTGTTTTTTGTTCCTTAGATATTCTTCTACATTTTTGTAAGATTAACTTCATGTGAAAAGGTACTTTGTATTGTAATTTTAGGCACTGTTCGGCGACGCGAACGAACAACAAATTTTTTTGTAAACATGACCTCTGGTACAAGTTCCCGGATGGAAATGGGCACAATACGAGATGCATTTCAGGGATCGTGCAAATGGTCTATTGTCTCTTTCAACCTTGGTAGATTGTGTATAGGTTATAACCACAGAATTCTATGTATAAAACAGAAGCCAAATGTATATACAGCAATGTACCAGAAAAATCTAAACACAGGTCTCAACATTGATCTAGTTTTATGATCTTATGCTTCATCATCAATGCTAGTGTATCTTGCACATTTGTGTAAGAGACTAAACAAAAATGTCAAGCCTCTTCTAAATCTATTGCTTGTGAAGTTCTGATTTCAGCAAATTTTTCTGCAATATTTTGTGGAAAGTATGCGGTTTGAAAAACTAAGTTACGAAAATGATTCCAACTTGCCTAACGCACAAAAAACCTATTCTAAACCCCTTGGCTTTTTTTTTATAGGGATCTGGTGTTTGCGTGTTCTGATGTGATTGTTGATTGCCAGTAATTGAAGTTGTTGAAATTAGTGTTTTTTGCTTGATACATACATGGGTGATGAACATTTTCATCAGTGTATGATGTGTATAATTATGGACTAATTTAATCAGTGTAGCTCTTGTAGCTGTGTTTTCTGTAGATACGTGTTTTCTATGGGTGTTGTTGCAATAAATAAGTTTATCTTGTTTGATACATGGGTGGGTGATGATCTGGTTCATCAGTGTATGATGTGTATCTTTTTATAATTGTTGTAATTTGAACTTATTGAAGTGAAGTTTTAATATGGTATAATTATATAGAAGCTCGGAGAAACTGGCGAGCACAGAACTAAATAAAGACGAAAAATACACGGTCTCGAACCCGGAGCCTCTCGCTTTCTAGGCGTGAGAAATACCACTGGGCCACAGAGGACTGTGTTAATGTGGATACCAGTGAACGAGCACTAATGTATTTCAGTCTTTATTTCAGAGTTTCAAGCGGCCGTAATTATATTTTTTGGTGCCAATTTTTCAGAACAAGATAACTCCCCAAAAGTAATCAAATAAACAGGTAAGGATTTTAACTTTCAAATGGATATTGCATCGGTCCTACTCTTAGATGGTTTTCTATTTTTTTCATTTTTTTTGAATTTCTAGAGTTAAAGCATATTCTCCATAGGTACTAAAAATTTTTGAAAAGAAAAGTTGTAAAGTCACACTTGTTAAAACATTTTTTGTTCCTTGATTTTTTTTTCGAAAACCTTAAGCGCTATTTCCAAAAAATGAGAAACGCGTGTCCTAGACACAATTATTTTGGGTCCCTGTTTGTATTAAAACTAAATCTGAGAAACCACTCCTAACAATCAAATTGTTTTTGTTCTATCCATCTTTTCTTACAAAAATTTACGCGGGTCAACATCTGCTTTTTTTATTTTTCTTTTTTTTTGGTTTTTTTTCACAACGTTTTCACATTTATCTGATGCCATAATTTTGGATTCACATTTCATCGTCCTAATTTACTTTCCCTAGAACTGTAATACCTTGGGCATCTTAGTAATTCCAAATTTCCTTTTCTGCCCAGTTCTATCAATCCCAACACATACACCCCCATAACTTGTTTTTGTTCCCCCGCTTTTTCCTTAACTTCTATATATCACTTGTTTTATCCTCCGAAACATCTCCTGTTTCCTTTTCCCCTTTTTTTTCTCTTTTTCCCCAGAGGGGTATTTGAACCAATTCCCCTAATGCATTGTAACTTGTTGCTTGTACTAAATACATGTCATTACAAATATAGGGAAAAAAAGTTTTCCAAAAGTCTAGAACCACAAGACATTTACACGCATCAATTCATGGCTAAGAATTAACCTAAGGGAGTAATTCCTGTTGTGGACTAACATGGAGCAATTAAAGGCAGGATTTTTTAAATGTGTTTTTTTAAGATATGATTTTTTGTGAGATCACATGAACCCCCTATGGAGGTTGAAAATTTCCCAAAAACTGCTTGCATTTTTTGGGATTGACTCAATACTCCCTCTTCTCTTTTGTCCTAACCCAGCTCCATCATGCGGGATGTTTGGTACAACGAATAAATTGCATACATACGGGTGGGGCCATCGTACCCTTTCCCACCGCGTGCAAAAAAAAAAAAGGGAGGGACGAGAGAACGGGTCAACATCAAATAACAGCGGACCAGACACAAAAAACAGGGGAAGAGAGGAAAAGAATGGGGACCAAATGTCGCAAATACGCAAGGGGTGGAAACCTAAGAAAAAGTCAGGGCAACTCTCGGGTCAAGGGGTCAAAGAGGTCCCACCCTGTTTATGTCCCAAATGTACAAAACAAGTTATCGAGACAAAAACATCAGAGAGCTCATAACACCCTGGTTTTTGCACAAGGGTATGTCACATACTAATGCTTACTTCTATGGCAAGATGGGTTTTTAACACATTTAAATTAAGAGCAAGAACGGATGATTAGGTTTTCTTAATCTCGGAGAAAAGTGTCTGAGATAAGATTCCCCGAGATGAGGATTTAGATCCACCTCAAACCGCACATCCACAAGATTTCCCAGAACCGAGGGTAAGTGGAACGCTCCTACATATAATATATTGGTTTTTTCCCAAGAAAAAAAATGCCTCCCATTTCATTAGGATTTTTTTTTCAAACATTTTTCATTATATCATAATCCGTCTTTGCATTTTGAGATTCAGTAAAAAACAAAATTAAAAAAATGTGTGGGGGTCCCCCCCTTATAAAGCAAACAAATTAATTTTGGGTGACCCAATCCTGGGTCCCTGATTTTTTTTCCCCATACAAATGTTTTTTCCTCCTCATATAAAAATGTTAATATCCTCAAAAAAAATCTAATAAACATTTTTGGTATAAAATTGGATTGATTGGCCCTCTAGATTTATTGTCGGTTATGAGTTTTTAAATATTGGGCGAGACACGGATTTTTGAGCCCAATATTTTTAAAACTCATAGTGATACCAATAATATTGGGTTGACATCATCCATTTTTTTTCATTATTATGTTTTTTGGATCCAATATTTTTCCCACACATGGATCCATTCAAACATAATAATGCGAGCAATTGGTCCTCTGTTGGTTTTTGAATTAAGAAGCAAAAATGTGGCAACCACATTGGCCCAAGGAATAGGTTTTCCAACAAAATTTGGGGATGCCTCCTTCAGTCCATAACCATCAAAGGGAAAATAATTTCCTTGGTCCCTTAAAGGTTGGGTTTACCCAATCAACGGTCCCACTTTATTTTTCATTTGAAATTATTGTTTTCCTCTTTTCTTAAAAAAAAAAAAAACATCTCCCAAAAATATCTTCATTCACAATTTTGGAGTGTAATATACCGTGGGTCCCAAAAAAAAACGCAACAGTTTTGGTGGCAGAGGCGACATAAGTTTTTGGAACCAAAAAGCATGTGACCCTAATTATAAGTTTGTTTTGGTTAATGTATATTGGACTGTTTTTAGCTAATATCCCCCTGAAAAAGTTCCGTAAAGTTATAGTCCAATGGTTTTTATAAGATATGCCCCCAACAACAGTAACCGCAGAACCCTTTTTTAAAAACAAAAATGAGGATGCTGGTAAACACGCGACTTTGGTATGACTAACGAATGTCAATACCTTGGATTGCACTGCAACAATTTAACTTGCCCAATTTCTTGCAGAAAAACTTTCTCCTCTTTCTCTTCCTACTTGGTCATTGTTTTTCCAAATGCAACTTCCTTTTTGACTAATTTTGTTTCTAACGGTTACTTATCCTTCTAACCAATTATTCTTTTTTTCAATCCGCTAATTTTTCAAGCCGATATAAAACTATGACTAAATCATAGACAAAACGCCCATTACATAAAGTGATAAATTGTTTGGGCTTGTAACTTGCCTTGTTAATTAAAATAATGGTTTTTACATTCTTCAACTTTATGAAGTTAAAGACCCTCTGTTTTTCAACACAAAGAACCTAACGTCAATCGCCATCATCATTTATTTCCAGTCCTCTTCGGCCCTGCCCCTTTGTTTTCTTACTTTTGCACTTTTTTCCCGGTAAGTTTGGAACAAACTGTCCCGACAAACAAAATTTTTCCCACCGGTCACAGGTCAAAATAATCCGAAAAATGGCTGTTTAAACATAAATATCAGTGGGTTTTTTAATATTTCGGGATTCCCCCTCAAAAATTTTATCAGAGGGGGAATCTCTGCTTCGCCCCCCGTTTTGCCCCCCCCCTGGCTAGCCACTGGTAATTTCATTCTGAGTCCTTCATTAAAATTTTGGGGGTTAAGATAACCCTTTGTTTGCCGTCCCATAAATGATGATGATGTTACTCTAATCCAATGCTGTTTTTATTTGGGGACAATACGAAGAGTTTTGTTGAGCATAACCTTCCTATTCGATCTTTTAAGTGTGTTACAATGCACATTTTAAAAATGTGTATTTACCAACAGAAACATTCATATATTATACTGGTTGGGAATAACTGTCCTTTAAAAAAGGAAAGATGGGTTGGTTGGGACCTTAGAGATTCATATTGGGGTGGTTTAGATTCGCCAAACGTCACAGGGCCCTTAATGGTTTAGTTTAAAACAGCGCCTTTCAATTTGTGGTTTAATGGGTCCCCTCAGTTACTTACTACTTTGGATTCTGGGTCATATCCCTTAAAAAATTTGACTTCATTCACCTTTATGAACTTTTCAGGATATTAGCTAACAGTCCCCCGTAAGTTTACCTGTTAAAAACCACAGGAAAGTAGTCCACGTGGCTTTTTGTTCTCAAACTTATTGGCGCCTGCCCACCCAGTGTTGGCGTTTTTTTTGGGGTACAACACGGTAGATTCCAAGCCATTTTTGAATAGTACAGCAAAGATGTTCAAACTAAATTGGCCCTAGGATAGTGGTGTGGTTTTTAATTTTTGTACAAATGGACAGATTATTTACAGCACTGCTCCTATGAGAGGCTACATATACATACATTTGCTCATAACTTCAAAAATCAACCATCAGAATCCCCTTGAATTTATGGGAAATAATTTATTCTGAGGATATCTAAAAATGAAACCATAAACAAAAAATTAAGGGGCCTTAAGAATTTGTGGAATATAAATCTTTAAGTACCGGTAAACTGAATTGGTTTGCATCTTGATGTTGAAACAAGATTGACGATCCGTTTTTGTTCCTTCTCCTAGGTTTTTTTGTACATAACAAGGGACGAGTGAATATTTTGCAACCAGCTTCCAACCCTCCAGCACAGAAAGTGGTAATAGTGATGTGTTGAAAAGAATGAGAAGATGTCAAAGTTGTGTCTATCCTTGATGTTTTTGCTTGCCCCTTTTTTTTGTTTGAAGATTTCCTTAAAGAATCCTTCGCCCCCCTAAATAATACACTTTTTCACCACATTTACTATTTTTGCATGGTTTGTAAAGATGAACTACACAAACACCCCAAATCAGCATCCTTTTAATGTTAAAAACAGAAACGATGTGTTATTTAAAATGAACTCCAGCCAAACATTAATTCAGTAACACGGAATGGGCACATTTAACACAAGAAAAACACATGCCCGAGTTGATTTCCCATGGCAGCACCCTGTTTTTGACCAGTCCCCTGTGAACCTTTGTGGTCTTAATATCGATGAATTAAAACGCATCTATGATATTCCCCCATGTAATAACCCTTTTTATGGTCCTACCGCCCTGAAATCTTTGTTTCGGCAAGAGACTTAGTAATCACTTTTCCGTCCCCTGTCCTTGTCCCCGTCCCCTGTCCGTCCTGTCCTGTCACCCCCCTGTCTGTCTTGGTCCCCCGCTGTCTGCATCTGTTTCTGTTCTGCCCCTGAACTCCGTGTTTGCACGGGGGGCGGTTGTTGTACGATTTAAAATCTGGAAGTTTCCGTAAAGGGCTATGAAAAATGGGTGGGTAACTTGTTGGAAAAGAAGCGGGTCCACGAGGTTCTCGACCTGATTAGATTTTGGGCGTAAAATAATGCCTAATTAAGTATCTAATTTGTGCAATAATTAACGAAAATTTTTTCCCCGCAAGGCCTTTGGTTACAAGTTTTTCTTTTCCTGAGTGTTTTTTGTCCGTAAGGCGTATGATGGAAATGTAACTTGGTGGGGAAGGGGAGCGGGCTGGAGAGTTTCTCGAACTGATTATATTTTTCGGGCTTAATTTCCTGCAATTCAAGTAGGCCAAAACTTGGGTGAGCTTAATTACTATGCAAAAACTCGTAATTGGGCTATAATTGTGAACTGTAACATTTTGGGATACGGAAAATTCCTCACTGCATGAAACCCTATCATGGTGCGCATCTTTTTTTTTTTGTCCATTTGAGCGGTGGGTGATACAAGCGGCTTAGGTATGCAAACTGAAGCCCTCATTAAATTTATGCATAATTACTGTAATCCTTCTAAACCGTAAACAAATCGGATCGGCAAAATTCTTCGCGATGCATGAAGAATACATGGCCATGAAATCTTTTTGGGTGAATCAATATTGGTAAGTCATGTGTGTGGGGGTTGGGCCGATTAAAGTGCCATTTTTTTTCGAGTGTCCATTTTATCTCCTTCCCTCTGCATCATTGCTGTCCCACTCAAACATGCCTCTTCAACTGTTCACCTGGGATCTGCAAAATTTACCTTCGCTACATGAGGAACTTCCTAATGAGCCGTTACATCTTTTGTATGAAATCAAACAAGTTGGCGGTCAAAAGTGCCAAGTGGATCAATTAAGGGGCCTTGTGTTGAATGCAATTGAATCCTAAGTAAATATGCGTAATTGCTGTATCGCATAAAATGGTACATTGGATATTATGCCAAAATTTCCCTTCGCTACTTGAGACTCCTATATGGTTACACGACTTTGTTTTTTGAAATGATAAATTGTGGTCCACAAATGCAATGGGGGGGCCACGTAAAGGGGCAATTCTTTGAATTATTTTAAAATTTGCAAACTAATGCTAAATGCTGGTCCAATTTTCAACCAAATTTTCCTCAGAGTTGGTCCAATGGTCCCCAGTTGTGAAATACTAACAAAACTAACCTTCAAAAAGAAATTTGATCAGGAGTTTGGTTTACCTTACATAAATTAGGGTTCAGCAAAATGTGTTTTTATTTGGCATCATATGGCTGTGTGGTTGATTTGGTGGTGTAATGCAAACCGGGTGTACAAACAAAGACTTAACAAAAAGGGGGGGGGGAGTACCCCACAACAAAAGGTAATTAAACCATCACTATATATTCGCTAGATCAATTGCCCACATGTTTTCATTGAATGGGTTTTTTTTCTACTCTGGGGTCAATACTTTTGGGTTTGCCACCGGTTTACATTCTTTGGACATGGTGGAATACGCAAAATTGTGCATTTCATCACTTCACAACCACTTTTCTGGACCCCGTAGGCGACTCAAAGTTTAAAAATGGGGGTCACATGGAATTTTTTTTCAAAAATAGTTGGGTGCCAAATTAATAAATTTTCATATTTTTTTATTACTAATTTTAATGGAATATTAAGGGATTTTTTGCATGACTTTTTTTTCATGATTAATATATCTTACCCAATGGAAACTGTTTTTTGTTGGCCCCCTGGGGGTGGGTGTCACATAAAGAGCAGGAAAATCAAAACAGACTACTATAAAATGCAACCCGGGGTGCTACCTACTCCTAACATCCTCTTGGTTTATGATTATGTTTGGGGGACATTTCAAGATAATATCTCCCCAAACGTAAGATGTTTGTGACTCTATGTGGGTATCAAATTAAGAAGTTGGAAGTTAGGTAATACTATAAATGCAAACGGGGGGGGGCTACTCCTAACCACTCTACTTGTTGCCCTCATGTGGGGGGACTTTTCAAGATTTATATATCCTCCACAAAATGGGAAAATGTTGTTTTGGACCCCCTAGGGTGTGTGTCCCCAAATGAAAGAGTGGAAAGTAAAAATCTTATCACAAATGCAAACCCCCCGGGTGGTGCTAACTCCCTAAAAATCTTAGTTAGGCTCTTGTTGAGGACTTTCTTGTCTCATATGTATATCCCACCATGGAAATGTTGTTGGACCCCTGGGTGGGTGTCCCCCCAAATGAAAAGAGCAATGAAAAGAAAAACTAATAAATGCAAAACACCAGGGGTGCTTACTACTCCCTAACACATCTCGGACCTTATGCTCGTGGGGGGGGGGGTGGTCCAACTTTGCAAGATGGAATACTCCACAATGGGAAGAGTTTTTGTGACCCCTAGGGTGGTGTCCAAAATGAAATAGTGGGGAAAAAAGTAAAACATTAAATTGGAGTTTACTGGTTGCCACAAACTTTTGTTGGGAAACACCTGGTACTCGCCACATTTTTTTTGCACTTCTTGTGTGGGTGCCCCTGCTTTTTTGTCTTACAATTTAAAGCGCGAACGCATGCTGACTTTGTGGTTCAGAACCGCGCCTTGTTGATTAAAGTTTTCGGCAACCTCAAAGTTAATCAAATTACAAATTACCTGGATGACTTAAGCCTCCTGTCGTTAATGGCACATAGCCCTTTTTTTTGGGTAATGTTTATTTTTTCAGTATAAATCTATCTCTATTTTTTTCAATGCCCTAGAACTTAATCATTTTCGAGCAAAATTGAAAAAATTTCATATTTTAATGAAATGTGCCGTACTTGCGTGAATTTTTCAAAACCTTCTACCACAACTCCAACGTGCGCCTTGCCCTCAACTAGTGTTTTTATTCCTTTCCGCAATTTTCACATTTTAAATTGCAATCAAAATATCATTTTAAAAAACAGTTTTCCTTGAAACTTCCCAACTGTTTTTAAACAAAGTGAGATAATAAAAATCTTAAATTGCCAAACTCTAATTCTTATTTAGACTTTTGAGTTGAAATTTTTGGTTCTGAATTTTAAAGTGGAATGTTTTAAACAAGTTAAAAAAAAAAATTTCTATGTTTTTTTTTTTCCCCATGACCCCGACCTTATCGGCATCTCCATCCCCAAATTAAGTGGTGGAGAACGCGCAAACCATTTTTTTTCTTTCTTTAAAAGCCTAAGGAACAAAAGAAATTTTTTTCATCAGAATCCTGCATGCTTTATTGCTTTAAAAATTTTGTATTGTAGGACACTTCTTTTGGTGTTTCAATTTTTTTTGAGATATTTGTTTTTGGTTTTGTTTTTTATTCCACTCCGAAACGTAAGAATTTTAGGCGTAAAAGTAGGTCCTATAAGTAAGCCCAAATTTTGTTTTTTTTCAACTTAAAATGAAAAAGAAATCATTTTCACTTTTGGGCCCTTTTAGGTTTGTGCACAATCTTTCCTCCTCAGCTAGCCTACTGCTTTGTGTTTTTTTTTCCCTGGTCCCCCCTTAAAGAGACAACTGGCACTTTGAACAAATATTGCTCCTCATGGATTTTGTTTCAAAATCGTATTTTTGCATGGTTGTAAGGGCTTTTTTATTAACAAAGCCCCTCCACCCAAAATGATTATAACGACCAATTCACAGTTTCCTTATGGGGTAAACATAACGATTTTTAAATAATTACCACGGTCCGGCGGAGGGAAAAGATGAAAGGAATGGAAAGGGAGAAAGGTTTTTTTCCCCTGCTTTTGCCCCCCTTCCCCTGGCAAACTCCCACCCTAACCCCCCTTCAGAATTTGAAAACCGCTGGAAAATAATAGGGGTCGAACCCGGGCTTAGCGCAACGCGAGCCATTAAAAAATCGCGTCAAAAACGGACAATAACTTTAAAAATTAAGCATTTTCTTTTTCATAGGTTACATTTAACAAACCCCGAGAAAAGCCCTAAAACATTGGGATTTTTAGTGAACCATGTCTACAGCATATTACCAGGTGTGTCACTAATCATTATTTCATTGCGGTTTTTTGTGAGAGACCGAGGCAGAGCACAGGACACACTGTCCACTGCTGAAACTCCATCAAGTACAACCTATGCATTCTTTGGTTTGCATACGTAAGGAAAACAGGTACTCACTTAAATCACATTGGCAAGATTTACATTTACATGGCCAAGTGCTTTGGTGGGTGTAACTTGTACATGCATCAGGCGGAAATCAGGCCCGTACAACCAGGATTTTTTCTGGGGGTGTGCGGATGTTTATTCCAAAAGTGGGGCTTTTCCCTTCCCCAAAATTTGGACCTTTTCACAATAAGGGGGGGGTGTAAAGTTTGGCAAAGGTGGACCTTTTTTTTTTGCCCCAAATATTTTTTTCCCTTTTTGTTTGACAACAAAAGAAAGCCTAACAACCCCTAATTTTTTTTTTTTTTTTTTTTTTGTTGTTTTTTTGTTTTTGGTTTTGCCTCATCTCCTCTTTTTCTCTCCCACATGAGTCCCCCGGCAAATCATTTTTTTTTTGGTGTGGACCCTGTTTTAAAAATTTTTGGTGAGTTGGTTTGGGTAAACAAAAAAACCTAACAAGAAAATCTCACCCCCCTCGCACCCCCCCTGGCTAATGCCCTGTACATGATACATGGAATTTTGACTGATTCCAAGATAACAAAGAGACAGCTTAAAAGTAACAATCCGTGGAAAAAATGAAAAGTGGTACAAAAACAAATTTTTCAGTCCCGGCCCCAATACCTCAAGTTTGTCCAATGTGTGTGGTGTCCCCTTTTTGGAAAGCATTCCTTTTCGGTAAATCGGAAAACCAACGAAATGGCACTCTTTTTCAAATGTGTATTTAATTTTGTAATGGTTTTCTTTTTCTTTTTCGTGAAATTAAGAAAAATCCATGTTTGGCAAGAGGCCAGCTTCGGGCCAATGTCCCCAGCGATCAGGTAATGAACCCACATAATTAGTGTTCTTTTAGTGGAAGCCATCTCGTCAACCACAGCTCAACCTGTTTTTGGAAATAAAATCATAAAGGTGAAACAAATCAGCAAGGACATCAGTACAAGCTTGAATGTCTGTATGGTTATGTCCTGACTCCCACAGGGTAATCATTTGTTCTGGTCACTATGCTTGTTTTGCATAAAACCCCCCCCTGCTTTATCCACAAGAATGCAGGATGATGTTCCGGAGGAGGTAAAAAACCAGCAGGAGATTGAAAGGAGAGATCATATAGGCCAGTAGTCTTGGTAATGGCCGAGTCCATGCACGGCAGCCTAAGTAGTGCCAACTGGTTGGCTCAATTGAAGGGTAGGAATTGTTAATGTGTAAACTTTTTTTTAACTCAAAAATCCATTTGTTCAGCCAAAATTTTATTTTCAAATATGGGTAACCAAATAATGGAAACCATGAAAAAATTTGGTTTCACCAGTCATTGTCCTTTTTCAAAACCTTGGTTGATTGTGTGTAGGTTATTATCACAAGAATTTCCTATTTATAAACCAGAAGTCCCAATGCCCCTTTTTGTTGTTTTGTTTCTTTGAATAGCCCAGCAAATGTAACCTGAAAAATTGTAACCACAGGTCTCCAAAACCAGGTGTTTTTTAGGCGGTTGGCCGAAAATCTCAAGGGTCCCCAGTTTACAATTTAGTTTGACCCGCCCTTAAAATGTAAACAACGAGAGATTTTTGAGGAACCAAAATTGTTTGGTCCCCATAATAGTATTTTCATATAGATTAGCCACTCAATAGATTTCTTTACCTTGTATTTGTGCTACAAGAAATGTGTTTAAAAGAGATAAAAAAGGTTGATTTTGATTGTGCTTATGGTATTTTCAATGGTACAACATTGCCCTCATCTCCCGGACCCCCCCTGTTTTTCCAACACCAGACAATTGTAAAAATTATGTGTTAAATGAACAGCTATACTTATTTTTCTTCCTTCCACTCATTTACCCTGTGGAAAATCCTTATCGCTGAAAGTGATTGTTTTTGTTGGTTTTGGGTCTGTTATGAAGGCCCAAAAAACCATGTCCCATTTTGGCACTCAATATTGAAGTCTACACAAGTAATGAAAGCTACTATTTTTTTCCCTCATTTACCCTGTGAAATCTTATCGCTGAAAAAGTTTTTTTTTTGGGTTTTGGAAATGTTATGAGCCAGAAACATGTCCCATTTTTTGGACAATTATTTAGTCCCCCTTACAAAGGTTTCTATGGGCTACTTACAAATCACATTTTTTAGTGGCTTTTTATCAACAACGGATTGAAATTATTGGCAATAATTTTCAACAGATGGGGGAAGTCAAGGTCGTTTTTAAATCAAGGAGGAAAAGTGTTTCCATAATGAAATCAGGCCCATTCCCTCCCTTAAACATCAATATTTTTAACCACTTTGACACTGTTGGAAGAGCTAGCATACTATCATTGGTTACGAGTAATTTGGAATTAAGTTCAGTTTTGTAATTTACAAGCAATACTTTTTGGCACTTAGCCATGCATAAATTTTTTTTCCCAACAAGTAGTTGGAAAAGAAATAAAAACTTTTTTTTCTGATAATCCAAAATTAGGATTTGGTATTTTAAATATTTTGGTGGAAATTTAAATTTTATCGCTCTGAATGAAAAAAAAAAAAAGTCTTCAATGAATTGGTATGTACCCCACCCAGGGGGTATGTTTTTTCCGTAACCCTGACCCATCTGTAACACAACTTAATACTTCTGAAACCTAATCCCTTTAATTCCGTGGAAGGGTTTTCGTAATCTAATTTGTTGTTCAGACCAAAGTGTGTCAGAAAAAAGTGTGTCAGAATGGGTCAAGGTTCGGAAACTCCCCCTAAACACACCCAGAGTACCTGGGTTAAGAGTAAAAGTAAATTTTAAAAAAACAAAACAAAACCTGGGCTTGTATTCCAAAACAATGTTTCCTTACAAGAAAAGCAGAGTCAGCTTTTTTACAGTCTGGCAAGGCCAGGGATGATGGCAACAACAAGGGGTGGGATGACCCAGAACACCTTGTTGGCCAATTGGAGGAAGGGTCAAAGGTACAAGACCCTGCAGCCTGGGGACTAATTTGGTGGTTAAGGTAAGGTAATAAGAGACATACCAAAAAATCCCACCAGCTGTTTTGTAGTCCCCTAATTTTATTAAATGACAAAACCCAGAATAAAACAAAATATACAAGGCGACACGTTTTTGAACAACTGGAAATTTTGGGATTAAATTTATCCACTAACCTTTAATTGCGGGCCCAAATATAAAGTTTTCTTAGAATCCTTACCTTTTAACTCTTTTTTCCGATTGAGCATAGGCCCGTATAAAGGGCGCTAATAACATTAACAGATCATGACCTGTGGGTTTAAGTCCTTTATTTTGGCAAATTTCCCCTGCAAATTTATTTTTTTTATTTTTGGCCAAAGGTTTATAGGCTCTTGCATGTCCCCACTTATATTTTTCAGTTTGGTCACAATGTGTTTGCCAACTGCTTTTATAAATGTTTAAAATAAAAGAGAACATTACGCTGGGGTCAAACGCTTGTTGGTGAACTCAAAACACTAACTATATAATTTTTACCTCCTCGGCACTACTAACTGGCTGAGTTTTGATTGGTTTATTTCAGGCGGTGGCGGCCACGCCTCCATTCATTATAGCAATTCAACCAAAATGTCAAAGGGGAGAAATTAAAAACAGCAATACGGAGGTTGCCAACCACAACCAATTTGGGTGCTTTTGATTGGGTCCCCGGTCATGGGGTTGTTTTTCCCATGACCTACATACGACCCTCGTCCGTCATTCTCCGTTAATTAATACAAAAAAAGGAATTTCAGAAACAAAACCCTTCCAGTGGATGTTTATTTTTTTCATCAACTCCAACTGTATTTGGAATAAGAAAATATTCTTGAACAAATATAAAAAATTCAGAATTTTCACAAATTCCAGATTTGGCTTTTTACGTGTTAAACCAAATGGCGACGTCTGAATTGGGGATTTCTTGGCCTCGCCCTCCCCTCTGGTTTATTTTATTAGCCATAATAATGCATGTGTATTACCCAATCATGGACATGTAAGAAAAGCTTCAAAGGTGGGGCATACAGAAATATAGAATGTCCTATTTTTTTGGCCCA
Source organism: Ophioderma brevispina (assembly GCA_023653785.1). NCBI lineage: Eukaryota > Metazoa > Echinodermata > Ophiuroidea > Amphilepidida > Ophiodermatidae > Ophioderma > Ophioderma brevispina. Next base: position 314 of record JAMKCH010032323.1, on the reverse strand, counting down.
CAAACCTTTTTCCTGGGGTAAAAATAGGGGTAAAATGTGTTAAAATAGCTTACGGTTAGGAATAATCCCTGTATTAACCATGAAAATAAAAAAGTGCAGGGATCACCAAAGGTGGGCTAATTTTTGATTAGTTTTTTTACTCTTTGGATTAATATCATTTAATCAAACAGAAGGTACTGTAAGCTGGTAGTAATGGCTTACAAAAAAAAAACAGAGAATTTCCAGAAGCACTATTTTTGATTAGGTTTAACTCAGAGGGCCTATCTCATCTTGTGGGCCCGTAACTGAACCAATCACAAAGATAGATATCATAG
>JAMKCH010032322.1:0-15602 GCA_023653785.1 Ophioderma brevispina | reverse complement strand
ACACAAAATGTCAAAAAATCATATTTTTGGCCAAAAATCATCTTTTTTGGACCCCAAAAAGGCCAAAAAAATAAAAGTTGTATTTTTGGCAACAAATCTTATGAGAAACTATACCATATGAGCGGTTGATCTGACATGGTTGCCAGCGTGTAACAAAAAATGCCCACTAAATTTTTTCTGAAACACATTTATGATACTTGGCTGGCTGTTCTGGCAAGCACAGTACGGGATATGTAGACAGGGAGTACGTTCGAAATTTCTTCAGTTATAAGTTTTTTGAGAGAATGTCTCCAAAATTTGAGAGAATATTTCCAAAACTAGGCGTATCTGGCAATATGCCCTGGAGCCATTGGCATCCAAATAAGATCCAGGACAATATTCAAATATTGCCACCGGGAGCATATTTGATCTAGGAATATTCTCAAGATTATTGTGCATAGGAGCATAGTTCAAATATGCCAAATCTCATAGAAGCATTAGAATGGGTTGAACAGGAAAGCGAAAGGGACATTCATCGCAAAACGTGAGTCATTTTAAAATACGCACTTGCAAGCCTGATTCGCGCAAATGTATCACGGAGCACTGGCTTAATTTTTTATCATCTTGTTCTGCGTAAGCAGCCTTCGGTCTAACTAAAGAAGCTCGGAATCCCTTCCATCATACACGGGCCATCGGAACGAGTGTGCCAACTAATGGAACTCCATAGTAAATGCATGCCAAAAAACCATTATCCTTGTTGTGTAATCGAGCCTAAGAAATTTTAATGCATATCGAGAAGTACACCACACCTAGTCACGCGCGCAGGAATGTCACAGACATCTCATTTTCCATTGAGTTCAAAATAAGTACCAATATGGCCTACATTAGATCAGAATGACGTCAAAAACTTGGACCAGTCAGCAAAACTCAATTCCTAAACCACGGGTATAGAATATGGAAAAGTTCACCAAAAGGTTAGGATATACTATTTCACGCGTTTTTGGCTCTACACGATGGAATATGCTAGTTTATATTAGTCTAGCATTTAACCCATCGGTCTTCGAAGGGGGGGGGGGGTGGTGGTTACCACCCCATTCAGGTTTTGTCCCCGGCTTGCTGAAACCCCTTTTTTGGTGCCAAATTATTTATGTAATTGTCAATTGAACATTTCCGCTCATGTTCATCCAAAAAAATACAGACAACCGGGGTACAGGTAAGATACAGGGTGTCCCAAAGTGATGAAGAGGGGGGGGGGGTGGCAACAACCCCCTCCGTTTCGGGAGAGAAGTACCAAAATGCTAGACCAAAACAAGAATATCGCAGGAACACTTGATTTGGTACCAATAGATAGCTCTGGTCCTCTTCTTTCCATTGATACAAAAATGAGTTAGTCACAATGACGTATTAAAGTTAAAAAAAGTAAAGTTCCATAGACACACAAAGGGGAAAAATTAAATTTTTCAGCCAAAAATGTTTTAAAATGTTAAATTTACGAATTTAAAAATAATGAGAGGCATTTTGCGAAATATACATTTCCACCCCAATCAGCATTAATTCGCGACGTCATAGTGACCGCTTCATATTGCGGTTGCTGGTTCTTATTTTGGTACCATGGAAAAACGTAAACTCTAAGCTATCCTTTGGTACCAAGTTTACAGGAATCGGATGTTCGGGAGTTTTGTTACAAGCAATGTTTTAGGAGACGAGGGTAAGTGCTTTTGAGCCAAAAAATGTTCGTATTAATTTTGAAACAATGGTAAGTAAGAAACCTATAAGCATCATTGATACCATATATCACTATTAAACGTTCCTTAACTGCATTTAAATGCCGTTTTAAAAAAAATACGGAGCGGACCCCTGCCTTATTTTCGAGAGGAAATTGCCCCTAGATCTAACAAGAAAGATAACGCTAGATCTCTTTTTTTGCGGTGACCGTCAAATTTTCCTCTAGAGACGTAGGGATGTGGTTTAGGCTGGACCCACTGCGTCAAAAAGTCGATTAGAAAAGGTGGGAACTGGCCCAGAAAGATATACGAATTTGACTCACATGGTTGTATATATCTTTGGATACCCCAAAAGTGCGTTGTAAAATTAGTTTTCTAGTCCGAGTGAATGTGGTGGTCTATAATGTGAAGGGTATAAACATGTAAATGAAAAAATAGCTAAGGAACACGGCCATTAGGGGTAGGGGATTAATATATATGCCAAATTTTGTCAAAACGTAACGTATGTGATGCGGGCGAGTTGTGTATAATGGCTTTAGTGTTATCGATGGCTAACAGCAATGCTTTGGTGGGAATTTAATATTTTGGAGTTTTTGATTTCATATCCCTGCTTACGGTCAGAGGTCTGCAATTGGTGAGAAGAACAATCTTTTAACATTTGGAAATTGTGCCTATAGATGAGTTTGCCTGCCGGCCCTCATAACCAGATATGCCCTCGAATAATGTTTCCTGTAGTTTTTTGTTCGATTAAAATACATTTTTCTGTTCTGCAGCTACTAATACATTCTTCAAGTGTAATAGCAATGTGGCAGAGTGGAACAGAGAGGAACATTAATAGATAACATTTTAATATATTCGTCGCCCCATCAACATATTGTCGTATTTTACAAAAACATCACGTTTTCCGAGAAAACGCAATTCAAATCTACCGCGACATTTCATATACGGTAGATTGAAGCATAAAAGAAACATCTACACTTTATTGTTTTGGAAGAAAACTTTTGAAAGTCTAATATAAACCTATAAAATCCAACTTAATACTGCAATTATATTTACTTAATTAGGCTACAAAGTTATAAGTCCTGTATGTGAATCCAAATATTATATTGCAAAATACACGCATATTTACGGGCGTCCGTTGTTTTCTTTCAATGTAACGTAAAATAGATCATTCTAGTGAAAGCTTGTTTAACGAAATAACGATGGCAATACGATCAGAATAGGGTCTGTATGTGAATCGTTTATTTTGGATCGGCAAAATAACAACGCTATATCAAACATCGTTAAATGAATGGCGATTTTAAAATACGACAGTATGTGAAATTCGGATATATGATTTTGAGAAAAATGACAAAAATGTGTAATTAAAACTATTAATTAGGCTCCTCACATTTTTGAAACTTTGGGGATGCAAGAACTCGATGAATAAAGTAAGTAGGCGGCGGAATTTCGCAAAAACCCAAAATGTGAAATACACAGTAAATGTATGCGGCGACGAATTGCATGCACTCGTCTGGTACCACCCCTATAAGCTACAGGCGATTAGTGTTTTGACGAATCCTTAAAGGTACTCTCCCACCGATCAACCCAGATATGCCTCAAAGAAGTTGTTTCCGTAGTTTGTTCGCTTAAAAAATAGATTTTAACTGCAGCTAATATATCATGTCCTTCAATGTGCTAGCATGTGCAGAGTGGAACAGAGAGGAACATTGAATAGAATACATTTTAATTGCATGGCACTCGTCTGGTACCCCATATAGCTACAGCGATTAGGGTTTTGAATCTAAGGTACTTCCACGGATCAAAACTTATAAGTTTCTTTGTTTCACAGGAAAGGCATGACCAACATACCAAATTCCAAATTGTTATTTGAACCTTCTCTGTAATGCTTATGGAATGCCTTCCTGCTCATGAAGCATCGAACCAAGACTTGCAGAGAAAAGGGAGGTTAATCGCTATCTTGGCGCCATACGTCAGCTTACAATTAATAAACTGCCTGGTTCTAATGGCTAGATTAGCCTTGACATAAATAAAAAAATTAAAAAAAAAAGATTTAAACAGTTAAACTTGAGCAGTACTTTTTTCGCTACAAGAGTCTATAGATTACTAGCAACTAATACTTGTCGGAGAACGAAACAACCCATTTCCAGGCTGTAGTATCCAAATGGGAAAAAGTTCAGCCATTTTTTTTTGCAGGGGACTAAGAACAAAAATACAAACTTTCTAATGATACAAAATCTCAGGTTGGATGGTGTGAGTGGCAGAATCGAGGCTGAGGATCGAGTAATACCCCTTTTAAAGGAATAACCCCCATGAACGATTTCAAAGTAAGTACGGAATACTCTTTAACAAAAAAACGCTAAAGTAATGTATTCATCAAAAACCGACCTTCGTGATTTCTATCTGATGTTAGACAGATTAAAGTGGGGTAATGACCCTCAGGGCATTATGGACCCGTAAACTTTTAACTAGGGATGGTAGAGTGAGTGTCCCTTCTATTGCTACGGTGACGACCCATCCTTGAACAACTATAACTCTATTATTCGCATATAAATAAGGTAGTATCCTGAAAATCAAAGAAATATTTCAATTGAACATTTTCGAACACGTTTTCTTTTCTACTGTCAGTGACCATATTAAAACATCCTTATTTTCTCTTGAGCCTCGGCCTGGAGGTTGTTACCATTGGCAACATATATCACTGACTTACCCTAGGCACCGTCTACCGTTTCATTCTCACATGAAATTCCAGAAGTTTCATTGTATATCTGTGTCTATTTTTGAACTTGGTAATCAAACATTGAGAGTTTTGTCCGGACCTATTGAATGTCAATTACGCCGAGAAAAATAAAAAGTTTAGGAAGGAAAGCTGACATCGTGGGTGGTGCTCTTTCCATCATGAAAAAAGCACCAGTTCATAAGTCTATGGTAGCCATGACCGCAATCCATCAGTGTGGCTCATCCGTTATAACATCCAAAGCCTATTCCACGCCTTTCGGCACCTCCCTCACTACTATCTCTTCCCACCGATGAAAAAGGAACCTCAATTTTTGAACTGGTCTTGTCTTGGGTTCTAGGCCAGACAGTGTTTCCATATCTGTAAGATTTGAATGGGGAGCTGGAAGAGTTAGTCGCGTGTCCGACAGAAAGGTCAACGAGAGCGTAGTTTCTGTCTGCTCGACCTGGTGTGATTCTTTGCATAATTATGCAGCAGTGCTTGTTGTCCAACAAGCCTTGTTCACCATTTATGTGTGTAATTTCTACTCTCGAAGCACTGTCATTGCATCCCTGAAAGCACTGGTAGAAACTCAGATGGGCTAGGACGAAGGCAGCCATACTGGGTCTTATCAGGCGCGGATCAGCCCAATTTTGACAAGTTTCAGCCTTTCAACCCCCGGTAATTTATCTTTATTTTCAAATCCTGGATCCGCCCCTGCTTATATGGTCTCGCTGAGTACTGGTGTCCTCTTTTTTGTGGTTGTATGAGAAGCTAATTGCAAACCATTCATGCGGGGCGCATTTCAACAGCCCTGTTTGGGATGGCCCTGAGAAGCTGAGTGTCAAGGCCCTAGTGTCACCCGATGTCATAGCTGCAGGTAAGGACCACTAAGATGACGCCTGTCTTACGACACTTTCAAAGCTCTCTCCTCAATATCGTTTGTGAGTTTTTAAAAATTGTGAATGACAGCATAGTCTCTCGGCCACGACGAATCCTGCTTGTTCGCAAGACTTTGAAGGACACACACTAGTGGGATATTGTTCGGTATTTCTGGGGGTTGTCACAGGCTTGTTTGGTTTGGGGAGTGCGATGATGGTAGCCTTCCTACAGATCTTGGGTAGGACAGGTTTGGTAAGGCAACAAGTGTAGAACTCCTGGGGCCATTCAAGACATAGTGGGCCGCAGTGCATCATGAATTCCGCTGGTATATTATCAGGTCCTGGGCTTTTCTCCACTGTTTAGTTGGCTGATAGCACAGTAAGCTCAACTAGTGAGAAGAGTGCTGAAAGTGACCTGTCCACGCAGGGCCGCGAACGAAGTTTGGTGATCTCTTTTTTAGCAGAGAGCGATTGTAAATCAATATCCTTGGAACGACCATTTGCGAGAGTTGCTCAGCAAGTGAGTTGGCAGACACAAGAAACTCTGCCGATGAGGCGTTTATGGTGTTCCAGGCCCTCCTGCTAGAATGAGTAAAGTCATTTCCCTGGACCGTCTGCTCCTCCCAGCCTTCCACGCGACGTTCCCTATCCAAGCAGTTTGTCAGATGTGAAGCATTGGATGTTGCTTCTTCCTTGGGTTCAGAATTCAAAATTCATTGTCAAGTGTAATCACCCTTCATCATCCCAGGATGGAATATAACTACGACAGCCACGTGGGATGTCTTCTTTGCTATCTTAATAAAGATGTTAATAGTACTGTGTATGAATACTTCCATGTTGGAGGAGGTTGATGTCGGAAGGTTGGGCACTTCTTAATCCACCAGACGGAATATATATGGACATATATAGTGGGCAAGCAAGCTCTCACCAGGGGTGATTTTTCAGATTGGGGCTGAATTTTTTAGGGAAAATTTTTTTAATTTTTTTAATTTTTTTAATTTTTTTATTTTTTGAGTCATTTTGAATCATTTTGTGGGTGCCTGTTATGCCTTTTTTTAAACCATGCTCGGGGGACGCTACTCGCCCACTTCCTCCTGCCTTACTTTATAGAGTTTCAACGACAGGAACCTTCTGACTGCTGCACATATTTAGAGCCTAAATCGGACAACTATTTTCCGTGTTCTGTAAATGCCGAGAATAGTGTAACCCGCAATGCATAACCTTAAAATTGAAAGCTCCAAAAGACTCCTTAGCAAGGGGGTGTGGGCGGGAACTTAGGGGGGGCATTATTTACGCCATGAGGGAATGGAGGCTTGATCTAGGGGAATAGAAAGAAAACTGCAAGGAAATAGAAAGTCTTATACAACCATGGAAAAGGGGGAACTGTTTTGTGTTACGATATTAGTAATGTATTAAAATTCAGTACGACAAAGAACGTTTTGACCGTTGACCTTGTATGAACTGTTATGTGATAAAAGATCAAAAAGTTACAAAATAGTGTGTTGTACTGTTTATTAAGCAACGTTATATATTTTTTATTTTGATTTTATTATTTTTTATTATTACGCTTCGTTCACCTGGTACGGCAATAACAATAAAAAATAGAAAACTATAACAATATGATATTGCACATTAATAGAATAATTAACCACAACAAGGCATAAAGATCCAGTCAAGGCAGGAACGAACAGGTGCAAATGCACCTCCAGGACCGTCCACCAGAATACAACTTATGGCGAAATAAATCCAAAAGAAAAACACGCGATGTGGGTTGAAAATTAAATGAGACGACAGCTTGTGCAATGACAACATGATGTCCAGGAACATGTGATCATGGATTAAAATCTTTCGCAAATTTGGTTTTATAGAATTCATGAACTTGATGTTTGAATGAACATAGATTCGGCAGATCTAATACTGAGGGTAAGCTGATTCCAACTAGAACAAGCGGTGAAAATACAACCTGCTTGTGATTCAGTTTTCAGTGCCCAAAACCAAAACAAAGAGTCGGTAGATGATCTAGGTGGTGGACGGTCTGATTACAGAATTAAAACCCACAACTGGTCTAATCAAGGCATAAAGACCCGTTTCATTAAAAAAAGGTTAAATCATTGATTTTCCTTCTGTAATAGAGAGGCAATGGTGCTAATCCTATGAGACGCTCTTTGTAGTCTAAGTCAGAGTAATGCAGAATACTTTGTGGCCTGCGCTGCACACCTTTCCACGTCCGATGATTATATTTAGATGTGCCGCTCCAGAGACAACTAGCATATTCTACCTCAATCCTGACTAAGGCAGTATAAAGTGTTGAACCTGATAGGGGCATTATAACCATATTGCGTTTGATCATACCTATTTTACGATTACATTTGGTGACAATGTTTCTGATGTGACTATTCCAAACAATTTTAGAAGAATACGAATACCCAAGCCCTACCAGAATCTGCTGTTCAAGAGTCAATCCCATTCATTTTGTAAGTAATTAATACTTTCCGGCGCCTAGTAACAGAAATGATTTGGCCCTTAGATGGATGAAAGTTAAGATCGCAAACATTCCTCCACTCATAGCGGGCATTGATTCTTTCTGAAGATTTACAATCGGAATGTGTGAAATTGACTGTAACATTTTGAATCATCTGCAATAAGGCAATAGAAGTATGCTGGGCACGCTGGGCATGTCCGTTGTATATAAAGACGAAAAAGCATTGGGCCCAAAATAGATCCTTGTGGGACCCCTGACACCACCGGTAACAAATTAATTACAACTCTCAATAACAACTCTTTGCTCCCTCCCTGTTAAATAGCCCGAACCAATTTAAATGATCAGAATGAAACCCATATGACCGTAACTTATGAATAAGTTTATGTGAGACGCTCAAAGCCGTAGAAACATCTAATAAATCATGTCGACTTGGCCAGCATTGTCCAGCACAGAACTACGTCATGGTAAAAACAGACAGCAGTTGATAACGGTGGAACGACCCTTAACGAAACCATGTTGTAAATGATACAATTGTTCTTTAATTGATGGGAAAACTAAATTGAAAATGGCTCTTTCCATAATTTTCACCCGCAGATACTAACAGGGATACGGGCTATAATTATCAACTTGCTGCCTGTCAGATTTTTTATACACTGGAATAACATTAGCCTTTTTAACCAATCCTTTGGCAGGAATACCAGAGCTGCTTGACCTGTTTGAATTATGGCACAGAGTTCTGATATGTGGATAAGCACACTCTTTTTCAGGACTCCAGGCGAAAGCCATCGGGCCAGTAAGCGTTGGATACATCAATTTTGGATATAGCAAGAATGTCATTCTCAGAATATGTATCCTGCCCAAAGACTGATGCTGAAAAATGGAAATATGTGGCAGTTTGAATATGATCACGAGGCTATGGTAAATACATAAATAAAAGAGTGATTAAAAGTGTAGAATTGTCCTTGGCCATAGTTGCTGAAACCTCGCCACTGTAAAGTACCTTTGGTAGAGATTGTGTCTGTGTTTTGGATCTAAAAAAAACCAAAATCTCTTAGGATTTTCAAACAATAGTAGCACAAAGCCATTAATAAAATCCGTGTATTTTTGCGAAAGTATATTTTTAAAGTGGTTGCCGCTTGTCCGAAATTCCGCCCAATGAGGCTTTGTTGTTTTTGGTAAGCCTAATTTCAGGCGTCGATCCATGCAGCGGCCGAAACATCCTTAATTTTAAACTTTGGAATATACACATCCAATAATTTATGAAAATTCTACAGAAATTATGCCAAGATGAATTTACTCATCTGCAGCATAAACATCATTGAAATCAGTATTTTCAGTTCAGATATAACCAGCATCAAAATTTGACCGCTTTAAACTTAGACACAAACCTAGACTGCCTTTTCAACTGCTCCGATTCTAACCCCCGAAAATCCTGCTTGTTCGTCAAGGGAGTTTGAAGGACACACACAGTAGTGAGAGTGCTTCGGTAGTTCCATGGGGTTGTCAACAGGTTTTTTGGTTTGGGGAGTGCGAGATGTAGCCTTCCTACAGATCTTGGGTAAGGACAGGTTGGTAAGGCAGCAAGTGTAGAACCCCTGGAGCCATTCAAGACATAGTGGGCCGTAGTGCATCAGGAATTCCGCTGGTATATTTATCAGGTCCCTGGGCTTTTCCACTTTTTAGTGGCTGATACACAGGTAAGCATCAACTAGTGAGAAGAGTGCTGAAAGTGACTGTCCACGCCAGGGGCCGCGGACGAAGTTTTGGTGATCTCTTTTTTCGCAGAGCGAGTGTATCAATATCTTGGACGACCATTTGCGAGGGAGTTGCTCAGCAATTGAGTTGGCTAACACAAGAAATTCTGCCGATGAGGCGGTTTTGGTGTTCCAGGGCCCTCCTGATAGAATGAGGAAAGTCGATTCCCTGGATATGCACCTCCCCGCATTCACGGCGTTTCCTATCCAAGACGTTTGTCAGATAGAAAGCTTGGATGTTGATTGTCCTTGGTTCAGAATTCAAAAATTCATTGTAAAGTGTATCACATTCCTCATCCCAGGGATGGGATATAACTACGACGACAGCCACGGGGGATGGACTTCTTTGCTATTTAATAAAGATGTTACATAGTACTGGTAGGAATACTGTACATGTTGGAGGAGCTAGTCGTCGGAGGTTGGAACTTCTGAATCCACCAGACGGATATATATGTAAATATGGTGTCAAAGCAACTCGCACCAGGGGTGATTTTTCAGATGGGGCTGAATTTTTGGGGAAAAATTTTTCAGCTCCTTTCATGTGTCAGGAGTCATTTTGAGTCATTTTAATCATTTGTGGGTTCATGTTATGCCTTTTATCTCGGGGGCCGCTTACTAGCCACTTCCTGCTGACTTCTGATAGTTGCACAGACAGGAACCTTCTGCACATATTGAGCATAAATCGGACAAATATTTTAGGGTGTTCTGTAAATGCCGAGAATAGTGTAACCCGCAATGCATAACCTTAAAATTGAAAGCTCAAAGAATCCCTAGAAAGTTGGGGCGGGAAAACTTAGGAGGGGCCATGTTTACGCCAGGACGAAAGAATTGGAGGATTTGAGCTAGGGAATACAACAGAAACTGCAAGCGAATATGCAAAGTCTTATAAAAAGTGAAAGGGGAACAGTTTGTGTCCGATATAGTATGTATAAAATTCAGTAATGAAAAGAACGTGTTTGACCTTTGACCTTGTTTAAGAAATGTAAAGGTATAAAAGATCAAAAATTACAAATATGTGGTGTACGGTATATTAGCAGCGTTTTATTATTTTTATTTTTGATTTTATTATTTTTTGTATTATTACGTTTCATGATACACAGGGTTTCAATAACATATAAAAATAGAAAACTATAACATATATGATATTGCACATTAATTAGATAAATTAACCAAAAACAAGGATAAAAGAGACCCACGTGAAAGGCAGGAACGAACAGGTGCAAATGCACCTCTAGAACCGTCCCACCAGAATACAAATTATGGCCGACACGTAAATCCAAAAGAAAAAAACACGCGAGGGGGTGGAAAATTAAATGAGACGACAGCTTGTGCAAGGACAACATGGACTGTCCAGAACATGTTTCTAATGATTAAAAATCTTTCTCGAATTTGGTTTATAGAATTCCGAACTTGATGTTTGATGAGAACAATAGATTCGGCAGATCTAATATGTAGGGAAGCTGTATTCCAAATAGAAACAAGCGGTACCATAAAAAACCTGCTTGTGAGATTCAGTTTTTACCAGTGCCCAGAACCAAAACAAGAGGTCGGTAGATGAATCTAGTGTGGACGGTTCTCGATTACTAGAATGTAAAACCCACAAAACTGGTCTTAACAAGGTCAGAAAGACCCAATTACAGTTTAAAAAGAAGGGTTAAATCATTGATTCCCTTCTGTCAAGAGAGAGGCAATGTGCTAATCCTAATGAGACCCGCTCTTTGTAGTCTAAGTCAGGGTAATGCAGAAATAAACTTTTGTGGCTCTGCGCTGCACACCTTCCAAGATACGAAGGATTATATTTAGATGTTGCACGCTACAGATGACAATAGCATATCTGCATCACTCCGGACTAAGGAAGTAAAAGTGTTTTTGACACATGGAGAGGGGCATTATAACCAATAGTGCGTTGATCATACCAAATTTCGATTACATTGGTGACCGTTCAAGAGCATTACCATTCATTTTGCAAGGTAATGTAATAACTTTCCGGCGCCTAGTAACAGAAATGATTTGACTTAGATGGATGAAAATTTACGATCCCAAACATGCTCCACTCATAGGGGACATTATTATCTTTCTAAGATGATGACAGCGGAAAGGTGTGAAAATTGACTTGTAACATTTTGATCAATCAGCAAATAAGGCAATAGAAGCTATGCTGGGCAACGCTGGGCATGTGTTTATAAAAGCGAAAAGCATTGCGGCCCAAAATAGATCATTGTGGGACCCCTGACAACAGCGGCAACCAATCAGAATTACAAACCTCAATAACAATCTTGTCCCGCCCTGTTAAATAAGCCGAAAACAGTCAGAAGATCAGGAAGAAAACCATATGACCGTAACTTATGAAGAAGAAGTTATTGATGACGCTATCAAAGCCTTGAAAAGTCTACAATAAATCATGTAGATGGCTCAGCATTGTCCAGAACAGAGCTAACTTCATGGAAAAACAGACAGGCAGTTGATAAAGGTGGAACGGACCCTAAGAAATTGTTGTAAATGAATAATTGATCTTTAATGATGAGGACAATAAATTGAAACTGGGCCTCTTCCAAATTTTCCCACATATACATAATAGGGATACGGGTCTATAATTATCAACTTGCTGCCGGTCAGATTTTTATACACCGGGATAAAATTAGCCTTTAACCAATCCTTGGGCAGGAAACCAGAGCTGAGTGACATGTGAATCATATCGGCACAGAGATGTGATATTTGATACCACACTCTATTCAGGAATCTAGGAGAAAGTCCATCCGGGCCAGTAGCTTTGGATAATTAAGATTTTTGTAAAATATCAAGAATGTCATTATCGATATATGTACCTGCCCAAGAGATGCTGAAAAATGGAATATTGGGCCGTTGAAGTGATCACGAGGCTTGGTTAAAATTACAGAATAAAATAGTGATTAAAAAGTGTAGACTTGGTCCTGGCGTAGTTGCGAAACATCGCCCACTGTCAAAGTACCTGTGGAAGAGATTTTGTCTTGTTTTGGATCTAGAAAAAGACCAAGATCTATTAGGGATTGTTCAACAATGTAGCACCAAAGCATAATAAAATCATGTATTTTGAGAAAGATATTTTTAAATTGGTTGCGCAATTTTCCGAAATTCGCCCAATGATGAGGCTTATTTGATTTTTTGCACCTCCAGACTGAGGCTTTTGTGTTTTGGTAATGCCTAATTTCAGCGTCGATCCATGCAGGGACCGAAAAACATCCTAATTTTAACTTTCGGAATATACACATCAAATATATTATGAAAATTCTACGAATTATGCCAAGACGAATTTACATCATATGCAGCATAACATCATTGAAATCAGTATTTTCCAGTTCAGATCGAACCGCATCAAAATTTGCCGATTTAAAAATACAACAAACCTAGACTGCCTTTTCAAAATGCTCGATCTAACCACAATTGAGAAATTCGAGTTATGATCTGTATGAAAATAATCTTTGGCAATAGAAATATTCAGAAAATTATCCGGAACGATGTAAATGCGCTAAAGTATATTCTCGCAATTCTCCCTTGAAGGAAGCTTATTTAATGATGGAGAAAAAATGATGAATTAAGTCACAAAATGTCTGCTCAGCTGCAGACAAATCATGAGTCAAGAAGTCATGACACCCTGCTTCTGGCAGGTTGAAATCACAATGACATTTAAATTATTATAGATAGCATACAACTTCTTCAGGGTAGACTCAAGATTATGGTAAAAGTCCAGAGATCGTGGTCTTGTGCTCTCTTAACCAAAAACATGGCCATTTTTCAACCTGTGGAAGAATTCAACAACCATAACTCTCGTATGGCTCTAGGTCAATACGCCGGAGCGAAAGGATGGAATTTTTAACCGCAAAGAGGAGACCGCCACCTCGAACTTTTGGGCATGAACCCTATCTTTGCGATAGATATCATAGCCTAAACTAGGATTTCAGCTTCAGCAATGGCCTCATAAGGCCAGGTTTCAGAGACAGCCACACAATCATACTTATTATTTGCCAAAATGGACTTAATAGTCTTTAACTTATTACATTATCTGCTTCTTGGTAGTTTGAAAGACTTTGAGCATTTAAGTAAAAAAATGATTTTGTTGCCTTAAGAGTATTGTTTGAGTGATTGAACTTCTTTGACAAATTAGGGTCACTATCAGTATCTAATCCATAGGTAATATAGTACTGCATAAGATGAATTGAAATAGGAGTCATTAAACTGTGTTTACCAATTTGTCCGCCTTTCATTAAAGACACATAAGCAAAATATGAATTTTTTACACCACCCTTAAAAATTGACACAATATTCAGGGCACTGACCGTTATCTAAAACAGGCCAGTCTGCAGACTGGACAAGAAATTCAGATTTAACAGCACTTTTGTATATCCCGACAAGGTCCTCCAATGTTGAGGCCGTGGGTCCCCATGACTAGTTAGGGATATTACATTGTAGGAATAGGAGGTTCAATAAGGCAAACAAAGGGTGGGAACACCACGAAGGGGTGCGTTGTAAGGAAGACGAGCGTCTAAGTGGGGGCTCACAAAAAGTTATTGAGGCCACTATGCAATTTAGGTCTCATCTTAAAATCATTTAACGTTTGATTTTAACCAAAATCGGAAATTTCATCAAGAATTTAACTACCCTGGGCTAAATATTTTGATGCTAGTCGAATTGCTCCAACAATAAAAGCTGCGGTCATGAATAAAATAACTGAGTCAGTGTTTTCCATTCATCCTCTAGTCCCACTCTGCTCAACTCAATCATGTATTGCGATGTTAATGACCCTATGAATGGAAGCAGTGACATCATATTCTTTGTGAAATTGCAACAAAGAAAACGTTATAACTTTCGATCTTTAGTGCCAATTACAGAATTATTCACACCAAGGCGCGTAGCCAACCCAGTGGTTCTGAGGGGGCAATTTCCGGGGTGCAACAAATTCCCGATCACAAGCAAAAACTTTCCCGGTCGCAGGTAGAAGAATCCGAAAGAGCTGATTTAACATAAATATCAGTGTTTTATTTCCCTATTTTCCCCCTCAAAAAAATTGTCAGAGGGGCTAACCACCTGCCTATGCCACTGCGTTCAAACCTTATAAATGATCTTTCAGCAATGTGGATTTGATTGCATAAGTATAATGCTTCTTGGGAGACCCCCCACTTTATATTAGTTCCAGGCATGATTACCGTCTACCTGTAGCGTTAGGGTATCATTAGTGGACCTTTAACGACTGGTACATTTTAATGCATAATAGAGTCTGCCTTGTGTACAAAACGGCTCTTGAAAATTTCTTAAGCTATATAATAGTGGGTTTCTGTGATTCACCCTCCCAAATAATATGTAACGGTGCTATGTACTCATTTATTTTTAACTTCCCCCCTCTTCTAAAGTCGCCATATGAATATACATTTTATTGTTCCTTTCCCTAAACTCCAGCTGGTATTTTTTTTGTTATTCATGTCAAAAAATAATGACCTTATAAAAAGGGAGCCAGGACACCTCGCGACATGAGGACGTGAGATCTCAGTAATTATTGAAACTGATAAGTTAATGCTTAACCTTTCATTTTATAATGAAGGCTTGATTCTCGAACATATGTCGGCATTTTTGCTTTGAGAGTGTTTTAAAAGGCATGGTGGCCTTACCAAATTGCTTTGGATCTTTCAGATTTATAATGAAAATTTAATTCGCTAACATTGTGCAGAAGTTAATTTCTGCTATCAAAATTTTTTTGAAAGGCATGATAGCCTTTTAAAAAGGGAGCCAGGACAAAACCTCTCGCGACATAGGACGTGAGAATCTCAGTAATTATTGAACTGATAATTAATGCTTAACCTTTCATTTTATAATGAAGGCCTGATTCTCGAACATATGTCGGCATTTTTGCTTTGAGAGTGGTTTTAAAAGCATGGTGGCCTTAGCAAAGTGCTTGGATCTTTCATATTATAATGTACAATTTAATTCGCTAAACATTGTGCAAGAATTTTATTTCTGCTATCAGAATGTTTTGAAAGGCATGAAGCCTTTTCAAGACCTTATGTTTTCGACGGTCCTCACGGCCATCTCAGCAGT
>JAMKCH010032321.1:0-29704 GCA_023653785.1 Ophioderma brevispina | reverse complement strand
TTTTCGAATCGATAAACCGCTTTTGCAAATTGAAAAAAAAACTGTGGATTTTTTTTTAGTCGATAGCACGGGTTTTGAATTTTTTTCAATTGCAAGCCCGTATTCTGGCTCTGAGAAACCAAAGTTTTGAAACAAAAACTCAAATTGAGAACACTTGCGTGTATCATTGTACATTCTATCTGGGTTTTTCGCTTTTTCACCGAAAAGAAAAAAGGGTTGTCTTTTACTCTGCAAAATAGCTGCCATACACCATAGCTCAAAATATATTTATGAAAGAACCAACGAACTCGCTTATGACGATTCAATTCTGATTAAATTATTGTATGATTCAAAATGTACGGGCTGAGAATCATCACATAATCATAATCAGTGAGATTTATGGAGCGCCTTTCATGTAGGCAAAAGCGCTATATAGAAGAAATAATTTGAACAAATTTTTCAAAATCTGGCGACTCTTAATTCGCTCGCCAAAATTAAGGCCTATATATGTTTTCTGCAGGGTCTTTAAAAGTAAAGACCTTAAATCTTCTTAGAGAAAAGACAAGTTTTTCCAACATTATACGTCAACAAGGTATACTAATTTTACAGTTGCTTTTGTTTATTGTGCAAACACAACGCTATTGATTTGCTTTAATTCGTTTTTCTGCTTCTTCTCATTTTTAATTGTCTTGTAGAAAGGGCGAGCCGGGCTTACCTTGTCTTGTCTGGATCGGTACAAAAATTATAGCATTAGATTGATTTAACAAATTACTTGTCGAAAAATCATAAGACTCATAGAACTTCTATAACCCACGGTCTTGCTAAATAGTATATAAGACAACAAAAGAGGTATCCAATAATCCGCGATTACCCCTTTATAATCTCTACATTTCTTAGACTAAATGGGAGGAAAAATCTGGAATTTAGATTAAATTTTACTCTATTAATTTATATTTCAATGCGTTTTGTTATTTTTTAATCTAAACTGATAGAATCCAATAGAATAAATGTTAATGTAAGAAATTTAGAGATAGGCCGTGCGTTTTTAATGATGAAAAATAATCTGAAGGAATTTATTTTGTCATCCAGGCTTTAAGTGTAAATTTGCACATCTGGTGTCGCCTTTGGAAATCCGTCCATTAAAGTTTTCTCTTGATAATATTCTTCTTTATTATTTTAATTCAGATTGCTGTGGATCCTAACATTATGCAAAAAACCGCAGTCCGTAGCTTTTCTGCATGTAATGTAACATAAGAAAATGCTAACTAACCTCTGAACACCCCGTTATGCAAATCATGCAAACTTTAGGTAAAAATCATATTTCTACATATGCAAATTATTTTATTTTTTTTATTTTTTTTATTTTTTTTATGTTGTTTATTAATTTCCACAAATGTTGAGTGTGGGGGACCATTGCCACTTCTGTGATTTTTCAACCTCTAGTCCCGCTTGCCTATAGGCCACTGTGCTGTAAATTTGTGTACGTTTACGGCACAGAAATTACAAATTGCGAATTTCTTACAGATACGGTACTGAATTTGCACGTAGATTAGGTACACGTGGATTACTATAAGTCTAGCGGTTCAGATGATATTAAAAATCTCAACTTCTTTGATGTAATCGGGGGGACGAGGTTGTGGGATCACGAAATGCCCCTTTATCATACTTCTAATGATCACAAAAGCTTAATTTGATAATTGATTCGAATGAAAATGATGCAAGATAAACATAAAAGTTGATTTTAAAAACGGATAGATATATGACGAAAAAAACAAACATTCAGCTTTCTTGATAAAAACAGCATCGACATTTCATTTGCATATACAGGCGTTAACAATCTGTTTTACATACTCTATTTCTTCCCACCAATCAGACTACAAATAAATACAAAAAACACTATGAACACATGCGGTCTGGCCAGTGTTATTTTAGCAACCAGAGGCGACAATGTAAGTGAAGTACACTGAATCAGAGGCCAAAATTGGCCATGATAGACTATACAAGGGAACAGGATCTATTTCCTGATTTTATCTAATACAATGGGACAACCTACCATGGAGATTAGAAGTGTTACTCGCCCGACCCACGAAAAACTCACCCTGTACGAGCATGTAGGATGAGAAACGTGGGTCTGATCGGAGGCGAAATAACTCATGTCAGACACCACTATTCCAAACTCCATCCCCCTCTAAAACACAACATTAACTAAACCCCTAGACAACCAGCAAGCTCAAAAAACTTTAACTAGATAAGTAACAGACAATCATTAAAAGCATTTGAATAACTTATGTGAGACCATTATGCCCGCAATGTGATCACCAAAATAACACACCAACTTGAACCCTATAATAAAATTTCACAAGAGCCAAAAGAAAGGAAAATTCATATATAATTCACATCCGAGCTCAAACAGACTCAATTTTCTACTTGCAAGCTGAAATTCAACAGCTCAAAATTCAGAGGATTCCACTAATTGCTAGTCACTGCTCAACACTTCTCTCTAAAAATGTTAGCCGGTTAATTGCACAATACTAAGTAGTAGCCCCCCCACCCTTCCAACCATCCTCTTCGCCCACCTCACAAACTATCCCTGTCCCCTTTCTCCTTACCCAACTCCACCATCCGCCCCGTGCCAACCCACTCTCCCCACCTCTATTTCGGCTCCCACCCCCCCTTATCACATCTCAGCCACCAACTCACCTCCAAATCAACCAGCTAACTCGAACTTCTAATTTCCCACCCCTACCGCACCCTGACCCAACATCTCATATCATACCACCCTCTCCCTCCCCCCCCCCCTCGACCTACCCTCTACACGCCCCCCCCTCCACCTCCATACAACTGCGCACCATTCCCCCCGCCACCCCCCCCACCTCCCAGGACACTTCCATTACCCTTTCCCTTCCAACCACACTCTCTATCTCCCTCCCTCCCTCTTTCCGCTCTTCGCCGCTATTTTTCTCACGCTTGAAAAATGCCATAAATTTTCTGTACAAAATTTCCTTATATTTACAGGCCAAGAGCTGTTGAGACTGATTACAACCTCTCACACTCTCCTAAACATAGCCATCCTTTGCTACATCAGTTTTTCACCTTCCTGCCTTTTAAGAGGCATTAGCTTGCTGCCGATGCCCACTGCCGCAAACGGTGAATAACACCCCCCCCCCCACCCCCCCCCTCCCCCCCCCCCCCCCCCCCCCCCCCCCCCCCCCCCCCCCCCCCCCCCCCCCCCCCCCCCCCCCCCACCCCTAACTTTGAAACATCCACCAACAATTGCTTTAAAGCTGCCAAGATGATTTCTCTTGCACGAGTGTAAGAAATTGGCTGGTTGCCCCTAGGTTTATTACCCATCTCTAGTTTTGGGACAAACTCGGAAAATGCTTGATATGGATGGACCTGAAATCTTACCAAATTTCAATATTCACTAATTACTTCACTGGACAGGTTGGAGAATCAACTATGCTGCTGATGAGAACATTTCGGCCATCCCTATATACATCAGTTTTACTGGATGGAATAAACCCAAGGAATTTTCTGACCTTCAGCAGTAAAAGTCACATGATTGAAGCGAATGTTCGAGAGCTCGTTGAAAAGTAGGAAACCAGCGTAGGCTAACAAAACCACATTGCCACAGTTCTAATGTTCATTAAATTACTAAGTGATATATCCCATCAGGAATATACAAGGAGAACTAATGATTCAATATATCAGATGTTAATGGCTCTTTTTTATGCAACAGGCTTTGCTAATTTCCTATTAAGACCCTCATGAGTAAATTTTACTATGTATGAGGACGTTGGATCATCCACCCCTGAAACATTGTGAGCCACCCAATGCAGCTACAGCTTTGTTAATGGGTTGCCGGCTGAGCTGGAGAATGACCCAAAGTGAGTTAAATTAATGATATATCAAAGGGGTATGCTGGTAAAAATGTTTTTATTATACTTAGTGCCCATTCGACCATGTGTCATCGCAGAAGAATAACAGTTCACTGTAGAGGTCGCTCTTGCATTAATTACTATACAGGTAACTCAGTAGCCAGCTGCACCAGTTCTGTATCACCATTTCCATGATCTTCACTCCAAATACCACTATTGAAGATTACCTGCAAACATTCAAAGTGCAAAGCAACAAACAAATCAGCTCTTGAATATAATATCTTAATAAATACATCTAAAGTCCATCTTACTGCCAGAATTTGCTTCTACCAATATTAGCTGACAATACTCCCATTACCTTCCTCTACGGGAATGAATAGGCCTGGATGCCAAGGACTTCATAAATATCCACTACTGCTCTAATTGGATTAAAACCATCGGGGAAGGAGCACGGCCAATATGGCGCAGAGTACCAAAATGGGCATACTAAAGTACCTGTAACTTTCATTTCCCTTATAATAAAATGACTCTGGATATAAATTGAAGATGGCGGAACTACCCAATGGTTCAAACCCCGCCCAGTTGACTGAGAAGCATCAATGTCTTCACACCCAGGATTCAATACCTGGAAATGAATCTAATGATCTTATTGGGTAAATAGGAAGCAAAACCGATCTACAGTGTGAGGGGGGGGCCCAAAGCATCAAAAATATTGAAAAATTTGAGCCGAGACACTCCAATGTCTCTGTCCAAAATTTGATGAGCTTGTCTGCTCGGTCATTTTTGACACTGGGAACCCCACTCCATCTCCAACTGCATAGGGTTTTCCACATACCTTGCAATGTAAGCGCAATTTCTTGGCAATCACCCTTCATACTTCCCTGTACTGCAATCTTCTCGACACTCTGGTGTCTGTAAACCAATTAGTCCTGCGGGCTGGACAATTCATGCACCATAGATTTCAGAACTTAGTTCACTGCTTTCAGAAACAAATTCTCTCCAAGTGGAACTCTTTTGCATTTCTACAGAATCCACAATCCGTGAGCTATTGCCTTTCCAATATTTATACATACCCACGTATCCGATGAGCGGGCATCAGAAAACACAATCCTTGAGCATACTGCCTTGGGACCAATAGTGGCCTCTATTCATAGTTCCAGAATTATATTTCAAATTAAGTAATTAACTGCTGCATGAGACAACGAAATTGGATAATCTCAAGCATCTAGATTCAAACATACCTGTGAGGCCTTTGTCATAATCCTCGCCTATGCCAGTAACAAGTTGGTAGACAAATCTTACCTACACAGAAGCCAATCTGGCTGTTAAAAATTGGTGTTAAAACTTCAACAAGATGTCGTCTATTCCCGTCTGAATACTTTGGATACGTCTAGCCGGAATAGAAAAAAATCCCTCTTCAAGATCAAACAAAAACCCAACCAATCTAACTTTGCACCGGCTCCCAAACACTCTTTTGCCACATTGGTACAAAACCTGAATGATAAGGTCGTTCTTTATTTCCACGCTAATACGGACTGCTTCTGTGAAAGAACTAGCAAATCCCAGCCATCATCCAAAAACTACTACTATTGATTTGCCTCCCCTCTCATTTTTAACTAATGGTCTTACCACCTTGTAAAAGGTATGGCGCTGAAGATAAACCAGAAAGGACAGTCGATGCTTGAATCTGAAAAAAACATTAGTTTCGACCGTCACGGGACCAAGAAACAAACCAAGGAAATCTCTATGAACAGGGCAAATATCTATGTGATGATAACACTGCTTAAATCACAATTTAAACATAGAACCGCCTTTGAAGAAAATAAAAGGTTTTTTTTACGGTCCTATATCTTCATATTAACGAAACTTTTTCTAACTGTTGATTTACCTGCCTAAGGTCAAGAATTAACCTCTTCTTACCATTTGCCTGCACGGAAACGGTTAGCGGATTTACAACTTCCGTTGCTTCTAATACCTCCACGGTATCCAGTCTCCACCAATTCGTATCGCTTGAGAAACACATTCCTTGTGATCTTTTGGGATCTATTATTTTAGACCATGCATTGATTGGTAGTCTATTTGAAAGGGGATTACATAGCATATCTTGACGCGTGGTAAAAGCTGCGTAAGGTTGTGACATCACGCACGAAGAAGAGGAAATGGAATATAGGTCTGTGCTGTAATAGGACACATCTGTTGATGAAAGTTACGGCGAGGATGATGGTCCGATTAAAAGTATAAAATTTTCATCTCCCTTGATGAATGGCCTTCACCCAAAAACCCATCGCCATAGTCCGGGGTCCATAGACGATAACGGAATAAAGCGTGAAAACTAATGTTGCGTAAAGCTTGAAACTAATGTTGCGATTGCCCTATTGTTCACCATTGTTCCCGGACGATGAGTTACGCGGACAATGGGTACTTCTACATCGGCCACGTCGATTTTCATATGTTATATTATTAACACTCAATGTGAGAAGCTGCGAGATGTCGTGAAGAAACTGTGCTCAAATCAGAACACGTACCGAGATATAGTGAATGAACTTGCTTACTGAACCGTGTTAAATTGTCGTCAACGAACCTTGGCTCTTGAAGCACAAATTGTTTCCTCAGAACAAACAACTCAACGGTAGTCCTATGTCTTACCGTCTACACCGTCTAGTTGCAAGATAGATGTATACAATAATTCGAGAACACTTATCGTCGTTTTTGATCGGAAAACATTGTTTGTCAGTGATTAATAGTTTATCGCGAAAACTATGTTTTTATGTTTATGGGGTGAAAATATTTATTTGCCGAAAAACAACGTCTATTATCCCAGATACTGTGTTGTTTTTGCACTTGGCACCCGTGTTTTTTGATAATTACGTTTCTTAAGCAAAAATATGTTATTATAAACTGTGTTTATTTCGAAACCTTGGTTTTTGAAACGTTTAGTCAAACCCGACAAAACATAGTGTAATAATCACCTGGAGTTTCTTTCGAAACAAAAGTTTATCAAAAAACAATCAACGCATAGACCTAATGTTTTACCCTACTTTTTGTGGTAGAGTCCGGGGTAACTTGGATACTGTGTTTAAAGGCAATAAGCGCCCTCCGCTTTCAACTTTCCTTTTGTATTTTGTTAATATACGGTTCAAAATTAATAATCCCCCCCCCCCCCCCGACAAAGGTACTTTTCTGGAAAAGTTGGGCTCTTTAACACCTGTTATAAAAATGTAAATGTACACTCGCAATGTTTTCACATTTAATGTGCAAAAAAAAAAGATCAACACAATAGTTTAATCTTTCCGAAATTACGTCATTTATTAATTGATGACGATTAAAAATGTCACTTTCGTTCCCTGGGAATAGAGGAACATTCTAACACTGTGTACTATGGAAATTGACATTTTTGCTGCATGTGAACTTTAATGACTTAATTCTAAACGTAATTCTAGGCATGTTGGTACTCATTTGGTGTCAATAGAAGAAATGACGATAGCTACCATTGACCACCAAAAAGTCAAGTGCTGTGGTATTCTGTTTTGTACTATACATGTCGGTACTTCTCTCTGTGAATTTTCTCTATTGTAACAATCCCAATGTGTAGATTTTCATTTTTGTAACAGGTTAAAAGAGCCTAACTTTTTCCAGAAAAATGTACCTTTGTCCAGGACCGTATATTTCAGCCAAAATTCTCAAATTAATTAAATATTTAGTTTTGGACTTGGTACACGTTTTTTGTGTCTTTTTTCTCTTTCATTTTCCTCTATCCCCATTGCCATTGAAGGCATCCGCATTCGCAATTTTAATTTTTTTCCTGTTATCAAAAAAATATATTATCTGTGTACTACATTATTTACTACTTCATTAGGCATACTAAACACATAAAATTACCACTATTGGCCCTGGACACTAACACCAACGCGTGGCGACGTCCATAGCGATGGCAGCGCCAACATGTATTCACACCGTCCAGTTCCATTTAAGCATTCCTCATCCATCATCCTTCGTCTGCGGAGCAGGCGATTTATACAAATTTCTCCAGCACATCTATCTTTGGCAAGTGCCGGCTATCGGCTCAGCTTGTATCATGCCTTTATCATCCCTAGCACACGTTTTGGGAATGTCAGGCTAATCGGAGACTAGAATAACTAAATTCTAGTTATTCTAGTCTCAGCTATCTAATAAGAGGTGCTTGGACGTCAGGTCCGCCTTTTGCCATAGGGAGTGTGAGAGCGTATCTTCTAGGCATGCTCTTCCTCTGGCAGACTAAAGGATGTGTCCAAGGACACTCAGCTGGCGATGTCTTACCAAGTGGATAAGAGGCTCAGTGTTAGTCATTGAATAAAAAAATATTTTTTGAACAAAATAAAATTTAACAAAAAACGGATAATAATGTGTATTTTTAACGCGCAACAATTCCCGTAAACGTGCTCAAGGCGCTGTGCATTGCGGCAGCCATGAAAGGCGCTCAGCACATCAGAGAAACCATAATACCAGAACAAATTTAATGCGAGAAGCTCGATTTTAGAATGCAGGAGGAAACGGAGTACCCGGAGAAAACCTTCGGGAACGAGTATGGATCGAGAAACCAAATTCACTAAAGCACCGAAGAACTAGCCCCTGTCGGGGATTGACCGAGACCTTCCATTGGTGTAAGGCGAGGGAAGATACGCGACGCCAACCTGATGGTGTTTGAGACACGGTCTTTCCGTCTCATGTCCAGCATAATCCTATATAGTAGGGTTATAAATCACAATCCCCTGCTAGAAGTTTGGGAAGAAGTTTGAAGATGTGTTTCTATAGTTTGAAGGGTTGCTGAAATAGAATTTTTGGGTCCAACCTCTGGGAAAATGTGGTGAACTTTGTAAAATAAGGGGGGTAAAATTGGTACAGGGGTAAATTTGAAATCAAGTAAAATTTTGCTTTTTTTAAGTTTTTTATTTTTTTCTGTTATAGGATTAAAAAAAAGGTTAGTTTTGTCCAGGTTCCGACCTTTAGTTAAACAGTTACAGCCCTATTAAGGTTCAAGGTTCATCCTGGGGGTAAATTAACGTTACCCAGTGCTCCGATTCGTTGAAACTGGTGTCAAATTGTTCGTCTTGCCTTATATTACAAGTTTGGCATTTGGTGTCGTAATTCATGGGCAAAAGGTAACAAGAGTCTACATGATCTATAGGGGGTCAACTCATACTTGACCTCAAAATTGTTAACAGAGCTGTCACCCAAAGAATTGAAATTAATTTTCTGCTTCAGTATGCCCAGGGCAATAATTTGACACCGGTTCAACAAAAATTGAGGCACTGGATTTTTCTGCCCCAGAATGACCTTGAACCGTACCAGGGCGGTAGCCCGTAACTAAAAGTCGGCACCTATACATAACTATACTTGTTTAATCCAATAATGAGAAAAATACATTGGTGTACATTAAAACACAATTGACCTGATGCAAATTTACCCCTGTAAAAAAATTTACCCCACTTATTTTATAAAGGGTTCCCACATTTCCCCGAGGTTGGACCCAAAATCTGATTCAGCACCCTTTTTTAAAACTATATAAAAACATCTTCAAACTTCTTCCCCAAACTTCTAGAATGGATTCTCGTTCATAACCTACTAATAGCAAGAAGTAGCAAATGCATTGATTTTGCTTCCATGTCTTGTGATAGCACCCTATTTTAGCAGGGGTAATGTATGTGACAGAGTTTGCGCTTCCGGATAAAAATTGTGATTTTTGCACAACAAGTAATTGAGGCATTGATAATCCATAAAATTGATGGGGAGGCACTTGCCCACCCCCCTTAATGGCCCAGCTTGAGTTTCAAGGTTATACAGAGAGTAAACATTGAAAATGTTCCGAAGGTGTTAAAAAGCACACCATGGTGTTGTCTGGTTACGAGGGATTCAAAAAAGGTCTAGTTTACACTATCTATGGTATAGTTCGGAGTTACGGGGTAAAAACTGTAAAAATGGTGTGAAAAAATCAATTTTGGTGCGTACATGGGCCAAACGGTTAAAAGTTGCCTTGATTCAGTACTATTGTGCAATTGTTTCCCTAGCTTAAAGGATTGAAATAAGAATAGTTGCCTTATTGTTATGCTTAGTTTTCACGTTATCCAACAAAATGGGTACAGGTCAATAGAATCCTATAGTGCAATAATGTTGACTTTATGCGCCATTTTGGTAGTAACCAGACCACGTAAGATATTCAAAAATATTCTATAGTAATTTCTATGAGTAAACCAACAATTTGGATACACATTTAACAAATTGCAGCAACTTAATTTTTGACCCGTACAAACCCAAAATGACTTTTTTACCATTTTTACAGTTTTTACCCCTAATTTCAAACTATAAGTCAATGTAGTATAAACTATACCTTTTTTGAATCCTTTAAAACCCAGACAAAATATCATGGTGTGCTTTCAACACAATCGCGAACATTAAACATTTTACCCCTTGTAAACCTTGAAATCCAAAGCTGGGGGCCATGAAAGGGCCGTGGCAAGGTTGCATAATTTTTTGATTTTAATGTATAAATACTTGTGGTACCAAAATTCACAATTTTATCAAGATTGCAGAATCACAAAGATCTGTGCCACTACAAGTCCCCCACATTATGGCAATTAGCGCAGTCTCGGCTAATCCACTCAATAGGAAATTCTGTAGGCTATGGTAATGATACAATGTGGCCTTTTAAGTAAATATTCGTGCTCCAGACCTGGGGATTACTTTTTCCTTATTCCTACAAATAAAACAATATTAATTTAACCAGGAAAAACTTGTGATCCCCACATGGACAGGGGTGTCATCAATATACAGAAAACTGAATAAAATGTCAACTCAATTTATTGCTAGCATATTTGACAATGGATGCACATAACCTCAACATGCTCAAGCGAACATGGGGCTAATGATTCTCAATAATCAGCCCGCGAACCCTTCACATTCTTGTTTCATCTGGTCCATTGTTTATTATATATAAATCCACAAGTTATTGTCCTTAAACCATATTTTCTATTCAATTACCAAGAAAGAGCCAATGGTAATCAGAGACCTACAGTTTTTAAAAATCATGAGCGAGGTGAGTCGGTTGCCCGTGAAGTTATGAAAAGATACTAGAGCTCAATACGTGGATGTAATAACACCTGAGATAGGCCTAGCTTGAAATCTTTTCACCTGTGTGGGCAGTAACAATGGACCGTGCCTACCCCTGATGAAAAAAGATCCGAAATGTTTTAGGTTGATTGTAGAATATAATTAGTTTTCTATTGTTCGCCTTCAGATTTTACGTGTACCTTTGGTCTATCTGGAGTAAATTGAGTTGACGCTTTATTCATTGTTCTAAATATGTGCACTCTTTTCTTTGGGTCCTGTGGATACGCTTTTCCTGTTTTACATAATAGGCCTATGTTTTAAATTTGAGTGAAGGGGTAATTATCCTCCAGTGCTGGTAGCACGGAAGCTGGTTAAATCGGCAAACGTACCACGAGCCTAATGGAGATTATAGTTGGTCGTCTTAAAATTCCGTCGGCTCCTCTGGAGGGGTTCCCACCGATTTTGTAACATCTCAAAACTGATTTATTGATTGTCGTTATTGATTGGCTATTGAACCTACGTTAGATATTGACCATCCCGTTTTGAACTTCAATATTGTCAATACAGTGTGAACATTGTCTTTAGAATCAGCAATACTTTGTGTTTTTTGTCAAAAAATAATCAGTCATCACTAATTTCATTAGCAGACTTAGCCCTATCAAATCGCTCAAAACACACAATTCTAAAACCAAACAAACTACCAAATTAAACCAAACACTCCCAGCCCCTTCCATTATTGAATTCCCAAGAGAATTTATGAATTAGTGTAGAACAATAAGTAACAAAAAACACAAGGAAACAAAAAGGAGAGAGGAAACCTCTGATAATGGCCTATACAGGACTAATAAAGTAGGTAGAATTGGAAATAAGAGACCAGTAGCGGCCAAGCAGACCCATGATTACGGACCAGAATGACAAAACCTCAAGCCAACAATTTCCCTGTTAGAAGAGCAGTTGTGGCAGAACCAACGATGAGCGTATGGTAAAACACGGTGACGGGAATCTCAAGTTCTTTTCTTAATAGAAAAAAACACGGCAAGATCTATTTGTTTTCCTTTTAAGATGGAAAGAATGATGTTCCTATGAGCCAAGTGTATTGCAATGTTACATTATTGGTCACAACACAAATAAGCTTGGCTAATAATAACACCACATCTACAAGCAATGCAAGAGATTGGACACTTGAATTCTTTTTCTTCTTCACTCTCTCCTCTATCACTAACACACAAGCCAATTCAAATCTAACCCCCTGCTCACATTAGCTGAGCTCGCTACGTAATAGAGCGTATCAGCTTCAACGACTATGTACAGTTCAGATATTTGCATGAAGTCTTTTGGCGGTGGACAAATTTTATGGTAAAGTCCCACATTACTGACTTTCTTTCTTTCTTTTACTCTCTGGACCTTTCCAGTGCATAATCATTTTGTTATCTGTTGGCAATAGTAAGGTTCTTCATGGCACATCACTTACGATAGAATCGCGAACGTCTGCCTGATACGAGCCAAAAGAAATTTGAAAGTAACTTCTCGGAAGTCTTTTTGACACCTTAATGCCCCCAAGTATGGAATCATAAGCCAATTTCATAACTGTTTTCGATAATACTGGGGTACAACAACCTCCGGAATCCTTCAACTTTTCAACATCACAAGCCTGAAAACATTCCCGAATACAAATTGTTTTAACAAAGACTGTTTTTTTACCACCGGTCCTTACACTCTTTTCTTCTGGCCGCTTGGACAACTCCCAACATTTCTTCAATGTTATATCATCATGTTGATCTTGTTTAGCTTTTCACTGAATACCCACCTTCAGGTTCAGAAACCTTGAGAACTTTAAATGGTTTTTGTTTGTTCTTAGCCTGGTTTCTTGTTTCTACAGCACCTACGATCCTTTTACTTTGTCCCCTTGAACCAAATCAGGACCATCTCCCTTGCTGATACCAGTACAATTTTCAATGTCGCTATCATGGACAGTAACATTACAGCCTCTTGCAACTTCAAACCTATCTTCCATATCAGTACCATCACGATGACAAGTATTATCACCCTTGATCAGATGATTAATCTTCCTGTTCCCTTTGTCTTTGTATTTCCCTTTCAGGCCCCATGTCACTGGGGGAAGATGCATAAAGTAGGCTGAAAATGACAGAGTCCGCAAAAATATCCCAAGTTGCACAAGGTTTTCCAAAGTTGGTGAGATCTGCCATTCGGCAACTTCAGGTGACTTTGCCCGATTTGTGAAATCTTTGCCTTACTTTACGCAATTTCCCCAGTGACATGGGCCTCCTTTCACCCCGTTCAATTTGCCTCTGCATAGCTCTTTCATCGCACTCTTCTAACCTTTCTTTCTTTAGTCTATCCCTTTCTTCTTTTACAAATTCCTGCAAATCCACCCCTTCTAGCCCTAAGCGAACACCTAATTCTGTAAGTCTTTCAATTTCTAATGCAGCCATGATTACAATTTATACTAATGATACACAATGCGCAACTTTACGCGCCAATCTACTATACTCATTGATGAAAATTTTAACTCTTAATGCAATGGTGGAAATTACAATACTATTTGTAAGCAAATCTTCATCTTCAATTGCTTGTGAGGGTTCAGACCTGCCGCACAGTTCTGTCGGTGAATCAGCACCTGCAAACTTAATTATGAAGTCAATTAATACAACGAAATAGAAATTCAAATTGTGAAACAATCTCCAGCCCTGTTTTCGTATCTATTTCGTTGGTGTTTGTTTCCCGGACGAGCCCCCCTCCCCCACCCAAGTGTCACGACACAAATAAGCTTGGCTAATAAATAATAAACCAACAGATACTAAGCAATGCAAGAGATTGGACACGTGAATTCTTTTAACTTATCTATTTACAACTTAATTTATTACCCTGACATTGCGGCAACGGATACAAACTTATCTATTGATTGATTTACACAAATCTAATTGTGCACAAGGCAAATATATAACAGATTTAGGTTGCAACCTTTTAAACTTATAATTTTTGACATCAAACATGCCAAAATGGCAAACAAAAATGGCTGTCCATTTTTTTTAAATTCAGGAAAATACCTAAAATATCATCCATTTCTTTGAAAAATTGGTTTTAGTATAGTTTTAAACATGTGCTGAGATTCCATGATACTGTTTAAGCTTGCATTTGCCTGACCGTTAATTTTTCCGAGAACAAAATAAGGTGTCCAATAGAATTGGGTTTATTACATAATACGTTATCTGCATCTCAACTAAATTCAAAATATTTAAAACGAGTATTAAGATAAAGGTTATGGTAACTTTTAGAGGCAAACACTGAATGCTAATGGAAAATTATGCTTGCAATGATCTTAAAGCGGCACTGGCACATTTTCACAAAATATGAAATTTCTTCAATTTGCTCTCAAATGATAGTCTAGGCCATTGGAAGAACAGAGATATATTTTACACATAAAAATAACATACCCCAAAACAGATAGGGACATTGATATGAGGATAGCGTGGGAAACATGCATACGGCATGCATGTTCTTGTGTTAAACGCCATTTTCGTCGTCTGCGACGTTAAATTATAAAATCGTTCTGTTTACCCATAAGGAAGCTGATTTGGTCTTAATCATTTCGGGTGAGGGCTTTTGTATATAAAAGCCTTACAACCATGCAAAAATATCGATTTTGAAAAATCTTGAGGGTGCACTATTTTTCAAATCGAACTTGACCATAAGGATGTTTATTATGTTATCCATTTTTCTCAGCAAGTAAGTAGGGAATATCCACGTTGATTGAGGTAGGTACAGCTATTCATTCCCTCATCACAAACATAATAGAAAACTCAAGATATGTACTTCCTGGTCAATGTAGGGTGCACAAAGGTGTTTATTATACGTTATTTAGTGTCAGTTAGTTTATTACGTTATCCACTGATATACGTCTAGCCCTTTTCCTTTTCATCATTATCAATTGTGTTTCTTTTGTTCAACTGTCCATTATAGTTACGAAAGCGGTCAGAGACCGTTATTTAAACCTATGAATATTCATCACACCGTTATTTTTTCCGAAAGTGGTCTGGACACTTCCGGAGAAAAATAACGGTCTGATGAATATTCATAGTTAAACAACAACAAAAAAGGACAATTGAACAAAGGAAAATTCTAGAAATACCTCGGCCTCAGGTGGTACAAATGAAAGAAATAAACAATAGTGAAAGAACTCAATATAAAAGCTAATTGTGAACACAGATTGCCATCTACTTGTTAGCTTATCTGTCGATTACGATTCAGCCAAAGTAGTGATTGTAAGTTATGCAAATTTTTTCTTCACTATTTTAAAGGGACAATCGAAACATTTTGCTCCTTCATTGTTGAAATAAACAACGATTAAAGAACAGGTGACTCAATACAAAAGCTTATTGTGATTGTCGGATTACCATCTGCTGGTTAGATAATACAAGTATATCGATAAGGAATCAGCCAATAGGCAAGCGGGACGAGAGGTTGAAAATCACAAAAGCGGCAATGGTCCCACAACAGCAAAATTGTGCGAGAAATTAATAAACAACATCCTAGCGCATACACCTGTAAAATCTGCAATAATTTGCATATGTAGAAATATGATTTTGTTACCTAATTTGCATGCAATTTGCATAAAAGAGTGTTCCAGAGGTAGTTAGGGCATTTTCTTCTGAAATGCGGGAAAAGCTCCGGAGCATGCGGTTTGTTTGTATAATGTTGCGGAATGTGTTACTCTATGCAACCTAAGGTTAGAAGTTTTCAAAGTTTAGTTACTAAAGGTTGTTAAATTTGTATTTTTCATGGCAAAAATTGCCTTTTAAGTAGTTTCGTCGAGTTTCGGTAAATTTTCTGCTTACCATAATAACCTTTGCATTTTTTAATTAGTTCAACAAAAACGTCTTTATGAACGCTAGCACTTGCATAATTTGAGCACCAACACATGGTTTTCATGTATTCAACAAATTCTACGGGTCCTTGTGTAGTAAAATACCGGCCAGGGCTGCTGCCTGTTCTAACTAGTAGCCCGTATTATTCTGTCACGCTCTGTTACATCAACAGGAGCAATTCACGCCATTATCGAATACCCACAAATGGTCTTCATGTCGCAACGCAGGTGCTATGGATAAAGAACTTTTAAGTCCCCTCTATTTTCTATTATGTCTTCCCATTTTCACCATCGTCAATAAGCAAATATTAGTAAATTAGTGATTGATTGCGAAATGTTCTTCAATATTAATTAATCATTGCATCCACGCAATCTTGAATTAAAACATAATAAAAAAAGAAAATTATAAAATAGAAACGGTAATTACGGATTTCCAAAGGAGTCACCGGATATGCAAATTTACACTTTGAAAAGGCTGTATGACAAAATAAATTCTTCAGATAATTTCACCATTAAAAAACCCAAGCCTATCTCTAAATTTCTTACATTAACATTTATTCTAATTGGATTCTATCAGTTTAGATTAAAAATTGAAATCAAAACGCATTGAAATATAAATGTAAAAGATTAAAAATTTTAATCTAAATTCAGGTTTTTCCTCCATTTTAGTCTATAGTATATACACAATAGAAGAGAATTTTTTTTCGCCGAAAAAATGGTTTATCGGTAAAAAATGATTTTGTAATAAAAAAATAAGTTTTCTCTATAGTGTGCATACCTGGGCACAAACAAGCTCTACATAATAACAATTTTGGATCGTTTTATGATACAAAGGCAAAAAAGGAGAGTTCGTCTCAACCTCCTGTAGCTCAAAACCTATAAGGCCGAGAAAAAAAGGTTTGTTTCAGCTTCCCGAGTGCACATGTGTACAAAATCACATTTTATCGCGTTTCTTTCCTTTTTTAAGGTTTCCTAGAGACTAACTTTTTTTGGAAGGGGGAGGATTGGTCAAGACAAAAAATCGGCCGCAAAATGAAGGTCTAAAAATGCAATAAAAAAAGGAATTTCCGCGTGGTGGTTATTTTTTCTGACTAAAAAACGCATAGCCCTTAGGGTTTTTGGCCTGTAGGAAGCCGAGACATGCTTCTTTTTTCTGGTCTATAAGCGCTATGCGTTGTTGTTTTTAGTCAAAAAGCTATGCGCTACGTGGAAATTCTTTTTATTGCATTTTTAGACGACTTTGATTTGCCATTTTTCTTATCTTGATTTTAAAAATATAGTTAAAAATATCTTAAAAATCTTTAAAAAAAGAAAATGCACTAAAAAAGTGATTTTTACGCCTATGCGAGCGGAAACTGAGACGAACCTTTCTTCTCGGCCTAAGCTTATATTGGTTTGAGGATGTCTCAGGATATATCGAGGATCTTTTTTTTTTGGGGGGGGCGGATTTTACGGAAGTTATTTAATTTTTTTTAAGGTGTAGACCTTTTAGACCACGGGGTTGATTGCCGCGAAAGTGGAGCCCGATTATCAAACTGTCGACTTTTTAGACAAAAATTTGATCGCTTTTGAATTTCACAATCTTCAAAGAACATTTTTGGATACCAATTTCTCTTGATAATTTACAAAATGATTAAATTTTATTATTTTTTTAAATTACCAAGAGTAAATTTTACCCCAAAAATCTTCAAAGTGTTTGAAATTTCACTCTTTTTGGAGTGAGCCCTGTAAAAGTGAAATTCACTCTTGATTTTAAGAGAGTATGTGATCACCGTCGGATTTCCAAATCCATATCAATCTACTTTGCCTGAAAGGGGTGACCCCGTTAGTTATATATAAAGTGTTTTATTTTGATTGAATGACCTTTACCCAAATGCCCCATCTGAAAAAAAAAAATCATGGCAATATTTTATTCCGTTTTGATATGAGAGCTAGAAACGTGATTTTGTAAATCATAGAATCCTTTGTAAAATTAATATTGGGATTTTTTTCGCTTGAAACCAAATACCTATTAGTAAATGAGAAAAATTTTAGCTTTCTTCAGACAATTTTGGCAACTTCCGGTAAAATCTGAGGTGGGGGAGGGGGATATTAGAGATCATGCCATGGACCTTTAAACATTACAGTTATCGGAAAGGGGTAATTCAATGGCGTTAATTGGCCTACCTTTTAGGAGTGACATTGACACAATCCCATTTTCTACAAAAAAATCTTGGTGGATTGGGAATTGTATCGAGCACTAAAACAATTTTACACCAAATAATGTCATAATATAGCCACCAAGTAATAAGGGCTCTAGTTTAAGTCGAAATCTGTTGGTCGTTTTCAGCCTTTTTCGAGTAAATCCGCACGAATTGACAATATAAAGGGAAACTGGTGCATTTTGCGAATAGGACGACTTAAATAATTATTGTCAAAACTTAATTTTGAATATTTGCTTTTAGACGTCTTAAATGAATAAGTCTAAAACAGTTTGTTTTTGTGTAAATCAAGCAATTTTGTAATAAAATGACTCCGGAGTAGTGTGCACGGGCTTAGGTTGCACAAATGAAACCCAAGAAATCATCAGAGTTGTGTATATATTTCTCTGTAAACCATTTAAACGGGGTCACGACCACCTTATTTATGCATTCATTTATAACAATTAACATTATTTATGTAAGGGTGCAAATGTTCTCGATTTATAGTAGTATATAAATTTTACTATTAAAACAAAATTCTTTTGACTGAAAATGAGGGTATATGGTTGCATCTGCAATGCATGGCGGAGAATGCAGGGGTGGTGGGGTCGTGGAGGCTCCCTCCTAAAGCTAACGACCACCTCTGTTCCTAAAATTTGTGAAGAGTCACATGTGACGCGTGTTAAATGCACCCGTCCCCGCAGCCATTCCTACAATATCTTCAGTAAATAAAACTTTTTTTTTAGATTGGGGCATATGCCTTTACTGCAATAAAATTATGCTAATAATAATTATGTATTAGCATAATTTACCATATCTACACACTTCGGCCTTCGTATTTATATTGAAATAACAGTTTAGTTATTAAGCAAATTCGTAGGCCTATAGCTACCTTTTTTTTACACATTCACTTTAAACCGTAACTTTTTAGATTTTGTCAGTTTTTAAGCGCCTAGACGCGTTCAACAAAACAGCAAAATCAAAAATACTTTTTGTCAAAAGGTGGGTATTTACTTAGACCACTGCTCACTAAAATACATTGAAATCCAGCATCGTTTTCTCCATTTCTAAATCAGAGCAATGTGAACGCCTTAAAGGTGCATTTCGTGATCCTCGCAAATTTATTTTTGTTTATGATTCACTAGAAATCCTCAAGAAAAGGTTATTTTCAAAATTTCAGTTGATTCTGATGTTGCGTTTTGATGCTATGAGTGAATTAGTGGTATCGCGCTGCCCCATAGACTACTGTGTTGTAATTTCTGTAAGTTTACGGACAGAAAATACAAAATTAATAACTTCTTCTAGAGTAGATCGAATTTGCGCGTAAGATTAGGCACACACATACTATACTTGGGCCAACGGTTCAGAAGATATAAAAATCTCAAGACCTTTGAGGTAAATCGGGGGACGAGGCTGTGGATCACGAAATTCCCCTTTAACGCGTTTTAAACACTGTTAAATGTGCCACAAAGGCGTTTAGAAGCTAACACTTTGATAGTGTTTTATTGTGTCTAAACACATGAATGCCATGCGATGGCGACGTCTTTAGAATCTAAACACATAAACGTCATGTTAAGGAAATGTGTTTAGAATCGAACACCAAAATGTTCAGGAATTAAATGCTTAGACATGTCTCAAAAATGAGACAAAATAGTGTTTAGATACGTGTTCAGACCCAGAACACATGGATTTACAGTGTTGAAAACAACATTGAATATAAAAATTAGACGGAACTCAGTTTCCCTATTTTATATTTACGTGCATCGCATACTGATCATCCTGATTCATATATAGACCTATAGCACCAGTCTATTCCTACGCAATCATTCTAATGTGACATTATATTCGTAATATTTCAGTCAATAGATCGCACATCGCTCCTGTCTCATATATGAAGCGCTATTTTTTTTAAAAAATATATATTTAGATTTTGAGTAGTTCATACGACGCCGACAAAGGACCAAAATATTACTTGTTGACGGCGTTGTTTTGTACAAAGGTCCAACCTAGTGGATCATCCCACCATGGGGTGTACCATTCACGTAGGGGTGTTTGGCCCTCCATACATTTTATTTAGTGTAAAAATGGCCAAAAAATCAAAGTTTGTCCAAAATATAGGTAAATCACAAAATGCATTCCCTTTCTCTTCAAATTCTATCAGAACATGTCAATTTACCGTCAAAGGATTCATATTTAACTGAATTAATGGAAGCCATTCCACTTTATAAATTCTGGGGTCCTAATGGCCAAAAAAGGTCAAAATTGTCCACAAATAAGGTAAATCAGTCAAATGCATTCCTTTCAAAAATCTATCAGCAACATGTCCAATTCGCCTTCAAAAGAGTCATATTTAAGTTGAATTAAGGAACCATTCCAAATTTATAA
This sequence comes from Ophioderma brevispina, assembly GCA_023653785.1. Lineage (NCBI taxonomy): Eukaryota > Metazoa > Echinodermata > Ophiuroidea > Amphilepidida > Ophiodermatidae > Ophioderma > Ophioderma brevispina. The sequence continues at coordinate 9,314 of JAMKCH010032321.1, read as the reverse complement.
AGTTTGGAATCAAAATGGCCAAAAAGGTAAAATTGTCCAAAAATAGGTAAAATCAGTGAAATTCGTTACTTTCTTAAAATAACCGATCACAACACGTTCATTTACATTCAAAGGAGTCCTATTTAAGTGGATCAATTGAAGCATTTCAATTTTTGTTAATTTTGTGTTCAAAATGGTAAAAAAAGGGGTAAAAATTGTCCCAAAAAGAAGGTAAATCAGTCAAATACATTCATTTCTTAAAAAAATCGATTAAACAGGTCCATTACCTTCAAAGGGTTCATATTTAAGGGATAATGGAAGCCATTTCGATTTATAGATTTTTGGGTAATAAAGGCCCCCCCCCAAAAAAAAAAATGCGAATGGTGCAAAATGTGATACCTCATTCCCGATACCTTCGTTTCCAAAAATTTCAAGGAACATTTGCGTTAATCTCAAGGAAACGTCCAATAATACCTTTAATGCTTGTCCATTCTATTTTTTTTCATATTTTTGAGATCAAGATGACCAAATATAATACACGAGAACCCGTAATAGTTTGCTCAACCATATAGCAATTTACGGAGAATGTCGGAGAAAATACATTTTGGACCATTTAAAACCATAACTGAATATTCATAGATATTGGGACTGACCGTTTTCCATGTCGGTGTTGCTTTACAAATGCCCTTTCTGGCCTGTTGATTAAAACCTTGCAAAATAAAACAAAATAACTCAACTGCGATTATCATATTAAGTTATGCATTTAAAAGAAACCAATTGGAGATATTTTCATCATTGTTAATTATGCATTAAAACCAAATTGCGTTCTTTAGTAATTTTATCATTCGTGTATTCATAGCACTATTAGTAACCGTAAAGGAGGGCATAAAATAACATTATACACTTTTGAGTATTTAATTTCTTTGTCCCTTCCCGGAAATTGCATTATAATGCCGAACTCATTGTGCACTTTAATGAACTCTGGTGACGCGAATTATGACCTTATTACAATTTTGACAAATAGGTCAATGGAGCTATTTACCCACTTTGTGTAAACTGCAAAGGTGTAGGATTGGAATCTCCAATCTGTTAATTTAAAGATGAATTTTCCTTAGGGATGTATATTTACTGGATAACAATCATATTAGACAACTGGCTGCATTACACTTTCTTTATCAATTAATAGTTTTAATTTTGATGTTTTCTGACCATATTAACCTTAAACTTGAAATGCCCAATCTTGAGTTAATTTTTTCCTTACCAAATGTGACTCACGGTAAAAAATTACAGTGAATCATACAGAAAATACTGTAAAAACTTCCCAAAACTTACAGTATTTTTTTTTAAATTTCCGTTAATTGACCGAAAATCTGTAAATTTTATGTCCAATTTTCCAGCCTATAATGACAAAAGCTAAAAGTGAACGTTTATTTGAAATTAATGAGTAACAACATCATTATACACTACTATGAATTTTTCAATTATCCCATTAAGTATACTACAATATACAGGAAAAATACTGGCAATTTTCGGAAAATACTCTGGCAGCATTCTGCCAACAAACGCCGTAAAAATATAACTTTTACGGTTCATTCAAATTTACTGTATCTTTTTTACAGTGTTTGAGGTAAACATTTACAACCCACTGTAAAAATTTTACATAATAATGCCTGTAAAAAATGTGGAATAGGCAGACTGAGTTAGTGTGTTCGTCCGTGCTTTTTAATTCTCCCCCACAGTCAACAATCTCTGTAATAACCACCAACTATTTGTTTTTAAGCGTTTTGATTAAATTAATTTTTTACAGTATACTGTAATTTTACGGTTAATTGTTGGAGAATTGCTGCCAGGATTTTACTGTAAAATTTACAGTATTTTTTTTACAGTGTAAATGGGTAAATTGGAATACTAGCACTGTATCCCTAATTATATTCCTTGGAACACATAAGTTCGTATTACGTTTTTAGAAAATAGCCATTATTCCTGCTTCACCATATTTGGACTTGTTTACCTTTCTGGACATTTTGACCACCAAAATGTGTTAATTGAAATGGCTAGAACTTTATTCCTTACTCAATTGTCCGCTGGAAGTAAATGTCTCCTTAAACCCCCTCGTCTTATAACCGGGGGGAGGGGGTACTCCCCATCGTGACCTTGCTCCTGTGGGCCTAAATGCCAGAAGCTTTGGCAAAAAGCTTCCTTCCTCCCTGAGATCATTTTCTCATCCTTTCGGGTCAATGTTAGCGCAAAAAATGTGAAGGTAGCACCCTTCACCGGGGTTAGGAGACGTCAAAGTCTGAAGGTACGGGGGTGGTTTGCCACCCAAGAATATTTTATGGTAAACATTTGTTAAAATAATACTCAAAGCAATTAATGCCTCTAAACCTCTTATATTTAGGTAACCTAGTCATTGCCACAGATCATTTAGGTTGAAACCGCTTAAAATCCGATATTCCTAACTTTTTTTAGCGCAAATCGGATTTTTCGCCATTTTTCTATGGAAAATCCCCAATTTTGGCCGACTCGTGGACTTTATGAACGTCATTGTGACGCCATACTAGGTATGTTAGTACTTATTTTGGGGTTTAATGGAAAGAGGATGACCATAGCTATCCATTGTTATTAAAACCATAACTCGTGCTTATAAAACTAAGTTCCCTCGAGCCCCCCGGTAATCCATGTTTACAAAAAAGGCTTGGTATATAGACGAGGTTATTTTGAGAAAAGTGCTTTTGACTAATTAATTATGTTTTGGGCAAATTTAACTTTTTGGGCCAATTGACCCTACAAAGTGTCAATCGATATGGCTAGCACTCTATTCAATTAATTTTAGTTCTTTGGGAATAAACTGTACATGTTCCCATTAAGATCGTGAGAAAGGCAATATGACTCATTTATGGATTTTAAGGGACAATTTTTTGCTGTTTTTTTGCCATTTTTGAACCCCCAGAATTAGGTAAAAAAATTGCGATGGCTATAGCACTCAATCCGGTCATTTGTGTTCCCTTGGTGTATACCCACATGTTCTGATGACAATTTTGAGATAAGAAAGGCAATATGATTGATTACACCTATTTTGTTTGGACTATTTTGCCCTTTTTTGGCCATTTTACCCCAAAATTAAAAAAATTAGATGGCCCCAACACCCCATACGCTATTGTATTCTGCGAATCCCATGGTTGGATGTTTGTAACAATTACGCCGTCAAAACTTTTTCTGAGCACTTTTTTGGCCTCAATTGGCCGGCGCAGTCTATTACGTTAAGATGGCCCCTAAAACACACAACACTATTTTTTAAATTTTACTCCAGATTAGGCTAATATTAGGAAATTGGTGTTTGTCGTTAACTCTGTCTCAAGAATTAAATTTTGACATGTTTAAGGTGCCCCACCCGATACAACATACAATTTCTGTGTTTCAATACGGAAAACGCATCACCAACCTAGTCTTGATTCCCACATTTCATTTGAATCCGACACACAATTTTAACGCGAGCAGTATCATTGTGAATATATACAGATTAGCTGGATATCAAATAATTCTACCGTGAACAAGCAAGCCATAATTTTTGCTTGTAGCATTAAGGGAATATAGTGTCAACCAAAACTATTATAGTTTGCAGGGGAATAGAAAAAACGGTTTTGATTAAAGCAAAATCTTGCCTTTGATGTGGTGAGTGGTGGGTGGAGGCTAGGTCGGGTGGTACCCTGAACATTCTGTTACCTGTAGCCAAGTCTTATTGTTTCCGTGCCCGGGCCAAACGTCCTGTCTGAAGAAATCCGGAGATGTTTCTTCAAATCTTTTTCGGCAGATTTCCCGCCATTTTTTCAAATGATTTTACTCCTTTCACCTCTGACTCTAAGAAAAAGTGCTAAAGAGGGCTCACTTGTCCTCTTAGGAACTTTTTGTGGCCGGTTCTCAAATTTTTAAGAACCGTTTGGTGAAGGTCCGTTCTTGGCGGATCCAATAGAGGACAAAAAAATGTTTTTAAGGCGCATTTTTGTTTAGTGTAGTGTACTAGTCCACTTTTAACATTGTTTTGCTTGGTTTATTGTTTTGTTTGCCTTTGGATTATTATTTGCGGCTATCAATACGTTCATGGATGAATATAATATTTTGACAGATTGTTTCATTTGAAAGGCAACATTGAAATCCTTGAAACTAGAATTTCATTGTCATTTCACGACTTGAAATATGCTTTAAACGTTAATCTTAATATAGGGCCTACTGTTAATAGATTTAGCTATTGTTTTTTTATAAAGTGATGGTTTGAAGCAATAACACATACGGAAACCTTAGATCGTACCAGGATTTTTTTTTTTCTCAGGGGATGGTGATTGTCGCAGAGTGATTTTTTGCCAAATGTGAATCTTTTTTGGTGGTGGGGGGGGAGTTGGGCCAGCGGTGGACCTTTGCCATTACCAAAGGCCTTATTTTTTTTATCAATCCATGACATCGTATTACTTGCTCAAGTTACGATTGCAACAGCATGTGTATGACCTTTGACCTTTTATACCATTTGGGATATTGGGGTTGGGAGGTTCGGACGCTCTATCATCGCCGGTCCCCCAAATGTTCCGCTTTGAATTTTATTCATATCTCCCGCTTGCAAAAATTTATTTTTTAATAGGCGAACAACAGTTGTTTGACGAATTCATTTAAACGAACTTTTTCGTTTGGTCCGCTTCCCCCCCTTCCCCTACCAGAAACAACCCTGAAATACACACATTTGGTGTTATGGATTTTGCTCACCGCCGGAAACCCCTCAATTGGTTTTCAGGGTCAACACTGCTGCGGACCGATCAATAATGGAACCCAATACGTTGGTTGTTTGTGCCTCCGCAGATCGGTAAAAATGCAGATTTTTGGTGTTTCATGCACTCTGAGAAACGAAGCATTTTCTCGGCTGAAATTCAAAACCAAAACACTTCAAAAGGGCTCACCGTTCTTGAAAAATGTTATAGAATACATATTATTCAAGACGAATGTACATATGATCGTATGTATAGCAAAAATTTATAAGTAAAATAGCAAATCTAAAAAAATCACAAAAATGGTAAATCCTGAAAATATTCGACCTGTTACATACTTAAATCAAAAGAAGATTATGTCATTTTCTTACTTTATAGTTTGGTAGAATCATTGGCTAAATTATTAAAAAGAAACGAACTCGATAGCTCTTTCAAATTGATCAAGGTTGTAGCTATATTTTTCTGCAAATACGTTCATACCTATTTCGTATGCATATGGTATGCAAATTAGCCTATATCTATTGTTTACAATGAGCAAATGATTGTAGATTTCACTTCCAACAACTTCAAACACTATAATTTTATATACCAAAAATTTTGATGTTGTTGGCATATTGCCTTGCCGGCTTTTTTTGGTAAAATAAGCCTCTTTTCAGTGTCCCGCTTTGCCTACAGATATTCAAAGTCATGGAATCTTCAGGTGACTCAATAAGCTTATTGTGATTGTCGGATTACCATCGGGGTTCGTGTTAGTCTAATACATGTATATATCTTCAAACGATCAGCCAAGCTAGTGATTCAATTCATGGAATCTTTCAAAAAGAGACAATTTAAACATGTTGCTTTTACTTTAAATGTAAAAAAAATTGAACAATAGCCTAACCGTAACGCCTGATCCACTGAATAACGTGATTTAAAAATAAAAATGGAGGGAGAAAAGCGTATGCAAGAGAAGGGAAGTTCTCAAAGAATTCTGCCTTTGTTTTTCTTTATATATATATCACGCAATCGAGTGCTCGTGATGCCGTAAGAAGAATTGCCTAAATAGGATATCTTCTTAGCTAAAATTTCTTAAGCACTTACCTGCGGTCAACATTCGGTAGTCACCTCGAATAACTCTGTATCAAGATCTTTAATTCGTGGTGTCAGAATCCGGGGTCAGATATACGTGTAAAAGGGTTATTTGAACTGTACCTATTTAAATATCCAAACCTGCCTACTAAATAACCATTACACACGGCTTAACCAGTCAATAGGATAATCTTCTCAACAGATGGGCCATTTCTAAATCAGATCAGGCTTTCCTCAACAATAAGATTATCTCTCCAGAAGAGTAAACCTATTATCGAATAGACGTTGGTGTTAGACTCCTGCACAAGTGAACATAACAGCACAATTGGTGTTTTTAATTAAGAAAAAACCTAACGCTGCTTCAAGATATTAAAAAACCCCAAATATACACTCTCAATTTTACTCAATAATTATATAAGATCTATATTCGTTCTTGTCACGACGTATATGTAAGATAAAGAATTCAAAACACACCGTTATTAAAAATAATGGAGTTTTGATATGATAAGGTCTGGCTTGCCTGTTAGACTCCGACCTAGCCGCTCGCCTAAAGGCTCGCCGCTAATCGGAGTCTAACAGGCTCACCAGACCTTATCAAAACACCATTATTTTAATAACGGTGTGCTTCTCATCTGTGTTTTGTTACATTGTGACATCAAAGACCCATTATCATTTGGCTGGATTTGTACACCTGAATAATGACTTGCACAAAATGGTCAAACTATTTTGAGTTCCTGCTTATAAGCATGAATTGCCTTTTTTAACTTTTACGGATAACGTAATAAACAAAACATTATTGTCATGTACTGTCAAATCATCAATTATTCAAACATTGTCTTATATTTAAAAAAAATTAAAGGTCCTTCTAAGGTTCTCTGATGGAAATAATAATTCCTGATTTCCATGGATTTCCATTTTTGGTAACGTAATAAACCCTATTCTTTTTACACACAAAATGTTTGCAAGCCTGCTTTACAAAATTCTGAGAGGTGGAGTTCGCAGTTTTGTCTCCCCTTTATCAATTACACATATTCCAAGTAAAAAATTGCATAAAATAAAGAACAAAATTCGTGACAATTTTTTGGAACTTTTTTCAAACCCACTTGCGTCTTTTGTGAGCCATGGCCATATACAACTTGTATACATGATGCATTGTCATTATTACAGTCTCATGATTTAACAATTTAAGGGATCATGCAGTTTTAACTTGTGTTAATGGGGAATCTACACGGAGAGCCAGATCGATCGGATCAGCTACGGATCCGCATATCCCCTAGAATCTTTGCTCTACACGGTTAGTGATCGGATCTGCCAATTCGAGTAATACGCGTATTACTACACTGCGTACTACTGATGTTGCCTCCGTACGATGAGCGCGCGGGTCATGCGTGTCGTCTGCGCCCGTGTAGATCTGCATCTCAGATCTGGATCTCAGTGATTCGCATCGGATCTGGATCTGCGCTCCATGTAGATTGCCCCATTGGTCCATTTCATGATCAAGAAAAGTAAAATAAACAAAAACTATAGTAAGAAATTCATAAACAAAAGAAAAATAAAGATGTAAAATGATGAAAAACGAAACAAAGGGCAAGGAAAAAGAGGACATAATACTAAAAAGTTAGTCCTATATCTGATAACACATGCATGCATGATTAAAGACGAAATTAATAAAAACAAATATGAAGTATTTTGTCAAAACGAAAATAAATTTAGACATTATGTTGCTAACCACTGATTAGACGAAATTTAAATATATTAGGACGAAATCAAATGAGCATGGTATGAATAGCATTGATCAAAATATGAAATTATTGTACCAAATACTAAAAATAAGTTTACAAAAATGACATTACCAATTATACTAGACGAAATTAACTTAAAGGGGAAGAGGGGGCGTGTTCCGATCGTCGTTGGGACCCGCCCTGATTTACACCGGAAGTAGTATCGATTTTTGATATCAAGATGAAACCGTATTTTTCTCATTGTCGTCCTATTTGAGACCTCGAATCCATTTCATTATTCATTCCCAAGATATAAACAAAAAACCGCCGTTTTAGAGTGGTTAACCACGTTATTAGCACAGTATTGAATAGGGCCTTTGCAACATGCATTCTTGCGTCTACCATCAAAAACCGCAAGTGTGTTTTCCCACGGTACTTGATTGATGGGGTGTATGTGCATTTGCCAGGCTCTCATATCAAGTATAGAACAGAATACACTTAAATCGGAACACCCACCTTTAATCACATATGAAATATAAACAACAATATTTTTTTTTTTTAAATTAAACGGAAAACCTATATTAATAATAATATACCCAATATGTATAATTGCGTTTTCATATTTGTGTTTAAACCTTTCCCTCGTGAAAAGCTCAAACAGAATAGCTTCAGGAAAACACCAAACATCACAAGTGATTTCATATAGGGTTTTACCACGCGCGTGGCAAATAACCGACCTCGAGTCTTGCCACTCAGTGCGTGGAGAAACACCGAGTACAGTGAAATGGTGTTTCCTTTATGCCCACGTTCATCACAAGTGACTTTCATATGAGGAGTTTACCACTCGCGTGCCAAATACCCGACCTCGAGTCTTGCCACCAGTGCGGGGAGAAACACCGAGTAGCAGGGAATGGTGTTTCATTTATTCCAAGTTCATCAACAAGTTAATTCATATGAAGGAGTTTACTACCACGCGCGTGGCAAATAACCGACCTCGGAGTCTTGCCACGCAGTGCGTGGAGAAACACCGAGTACAGGGAAATGGTGTTTCATTTATTCCAAGTTTTCATATTCGGAGTTACTCCAACCCCGGTGTTTTTTGCCACGCATGTGTGGGAAACCCCGACGATACGGAGTTTTTCCCCGCGCGTGGGTAATCACCGACCCCGGTGTTTTGCCACGCAACTGCTGGGAAAACACCGCCTCCTTAGGCGCTACGTGTAAGAACTTTGCCGGCGGTGTTTTGCCATGCACTGCGTGGAAAACTCCGACGGTGGAAGGTCTTCCACGCTGCGTGTGTAATCACCGACCCCGTGTTTGTGGCCACGCACTGCGGTGGGAAAACACCGCCTCCTTAGAAATTCCACGTGCTAGACGTGCGAACTCTGCGAGGCGGTGTTTTGCCATTCACTGCGTGGGAAAACTTCGACGGTGGACGTCGTCCACGGCGCGTGGGTAATCCCGACCGCCGGTGTTTTGCAGCACTGCGTGGGAAAACACCGGCTCCTTAGAGAATTCCTACGCGCTACGTGGAAGAAACTCCACCGGTGGTGTTTTGCCACGCATGGAAAACTTCCGACGGTGGAGTTCTTCCACCGCGTTTCATAGTCTTTCCCACGCACCGGGATATAGCTCGAATGAGACTAAATTTGAATAAATAACGTTCTCAGCAGCAGTCTAGGGATTTTTGAAATTGCGCGACAATTGAATTTTCAAATCATTTTTCCTCCAAATTTCTTCTACAAACTAAAAGTTCGCAAACAAATTGCTCCAATTCTTCTTGCCGTATGGT
>JAMKCH010032320.1:0-16652 GCA_023653785.1 Ophioderma brevispina | reverse complement strand
CTCCCATATCCAAACGTCAAAGCACGGTTAAGTTACCCGACAAACGACCCTGGATGACCTTTGCAGAGCTGCCAAACATGAGATTTTTGGAAATCAGGGAAATTGATCTTGGATCGGAAAGAATTTTGATTAGAATCGGGGAGATTGAACAAAACATTAGCGAGCATTTTAGTTTAATACCTCCTCAAGAGGGATACTGCCATGGGTATTGTCTTAAAGATCAACTGAAAGCTTCCACATTACGTCAACTGTCAGTAGAACTTAAGTCCATATTGGATTTTTTTTAAAGAATTCCTTGAAAAAGGTTGAAGTAAAAGTCAACTTAAAGGTTCGTAAACTTGAAAAAGAAGCCACCTACCTATTTTATGAACTGCTCATGAGATAGAGCTCTTTAAAATAAAAGATGACTTTGACCCACCCCAAAAATGACCCCGCCAATCGTGACCACAAACCTCGTATGTCGGAGCTCTAACCACCACACACCAAAATTCATATCCGGATGTAAAAGGACGGTGAACCACATATCGTCGTACAACCCCAAGCCACAAGTTGATTTTTTTTAGTAATTAGATTTGACCACCTGTGTTCAAGGTCCATAGGGCCATTAGAAGTTCAAAAGGGCACATGGGTCAATCATCGGTCATTCTTCTGCGCATACCAGTAAAGTCCCTGGACCAGTGGTTCCTTTAGTTTGTCCATACCTTCTCGTCGAGCGCGTCTTTTGGTTGTTATCTATTGTTTTTTCCTGTGCGTTATCTACTACGATTCGGGTTCGAGAAGGGTACCGGGGTGTTATTTTTAATACCAGCTCTAGAGCTTGTTATTTTTACTAACTGCACACTCTGAAGCTGGGGTCACAACTAAACACGTGGGTCACTGTATGGTTCTAGAAATACATGTCCTGACAATAATATATCAAGCGTCGCGATCTGTATATATACTGAGGGCACACTTAATATACCAATTCTATGGTGTCAAACTAGTAACCTATGTATGTAGAAAACTTGGCGGTATGCTACCGTAAAATAAACTTTCAAAATTGATTGCTCTCTTACAATCAAACATTTCTCATAAAGGGCCATACACATTTTTATTTTTACACAGCAATACTATATAATTCAGATATTTGATTTTTTCATACTGGTTCATTTTATAAAGTGTGGTAATTCAGAACGCAATTCCTTTAGGGTACTTGCAAAAAGACAAAAATAAACAAATAACAAAAAACCTACTCCATGACATTAGATTTGACCAAACACTGGGTTAATATAGCGGGTACCCCCCCCCCCAAAAAAAAACAGGACTAAGTCAGCTTCAACCTCTTGCGATCAATTTTGCAGAAGCTCCCCATCCGACCCGTCGTTTCCATTGGAATCAAATGCTGCTCACAATGGTCGACATCACACCATACACAGAAAGATACGTACATAATTTAGAAATATACTAAAACAGTGACGGTCACCAGATCCAAGATTGGGTTTTATTTTGTTTTCTTCCATCTTCAACTCTATGCAATTTGCACTCAAATGGCTAAAATAAATTTAAGTGGTAACACACACCTATAACTCCTTGTAATTTCTGCACAAAGAATCATATTTTCAAGGATGAATAGGGTTAATAGACTTTATTCCGATAGGCTTGGTTGATTTAATTTCATTCAATTTTACTCCAAGGATAAACTAAATACAGATATATTGCTTTCGTAATTTACAAAGCACTAATCAATTAACCCGATTGGCAATTTTATAGCTTTATACTTAATGCTTTAGAGTCACTTCGAAGGTAATGGCCAACAACAATCCAACCAGTTGGAATTTGGGTAGCGCTCGTCAATAGACGGTGACACTGACAAAGTGGTTTTTTAAATATGTGACATTTAAATTGCGACAAATTATTTCGTTATCATCCAATTTTAAAGCATGTTTTAACCCACAAATCTTGTTTTAAAACTGTTTTTTTAATTATACTCTAAGTGTAGGCTAGATCATCATGTGCTAGATGGCGTTCGAAAAATAACCTGCTTGAGCGCTTGACTTGTTAACATCGGCTCTCTCGCGGCCTACGGCCCGCTCGACCGATGTAAGCGTCAAGCGTTTAAGCTTGTTATTTTAACGATCGCCATCTAGCTCATTGATTATCTATATCATAGCATTTTAGTTCAGAAGTGTTTATTTCAATTAGTAGATTGACAAAATGGGGTTCAAAGGCCATATAGGGTCATTAGAGGCCACTCTATATATACTCAATATTAGACTTGGGTCAGTGTTGCTTTGACTACCGTACGTGTAAGGATCAGCAAATGTACACTAGACAGTTAACATTCACACTACAGGTTCCCACGGCAATGCTTACAATGATCTGTAATGCAGCAAGCTTGATAACAATCGTATATGCATCTCTTTTAGAGCAATACATTGACGCTTGGGTTGCACACTAATAGGATATCATAGGGGTCATGACATACTGGTATCAAGCAAATTGTCGGTTTTTACGGTTTTTTTTTTTTAAATCTCTATTAATTTTCCTATGTTTCAGGCTACTTTGAGGGAATATCCTCCTATCAAAACTAGAGGATTAATTTATTGACAAATTTCGCGGACTCTTGTTGAACCATTTTTAGAGGATATTCCTAGTCAATGTATTAATAATTTCTGGCCTATTGTGTTCCAAAATTTTCCACTTAGTATTGATATGCTACCGCCACTTAATTTCAACATTTTCCGCTTTTCAAACGAAGCGGGATATTAAAAGTTAAAAGTCGAATGTTAGGTCAATAATGTAGTGGAGCACCGTCGAACAAATACCTAAAACCCGTCAAAAGTAAGGCAAGCGTGGACGTCCCAACTAGCAATAGAATATAGTATCCCAGTGTAAGGCTTATTAAAAATATTATTCCGAGTATGCCCACGCGCTTTTCGCAAGTACTAGCCCTCTTTGTTTATCATATTTATAGGATTGAATATTAATATCTAGAAAACCTAATATTTAAAGTGCCTTCAACTTTCAAGGACACTTATAAATTCCAGAACTGATTTTCATCAGTTTCAAGGTGCCTTAAAACGGTCACCGTAGTGTTACATTACAGTCGTTTTAGATGAACAGTCCGCTGGGCATGTATACAGATGTCGCAGCAATGTCCCATTGTATCGAAACCAGCCAACAAAACTTAATAATGACACCAATAAGTTTCTACCCCGCGTAACACCAAAATTGTTTCTCAAGACCTCCAAAAATAAAACCAATATACATATAAAAATTCTAAACTTTGCCGTCGAACCACACCAACAACCAACAAACCCAACTTTTCCCCCATCCTAATCCATAAACACTATGCATAGTCCTATAAATGCTATATGGAAACAAGGCTTTGCGCGTCTGCACAGGACGATACCACGATACCAAATTGCTAGGTACGGACTTATATTTTGCAGTTTGCTTCACTAAAGTAGGCAAATATACTTTTGGCCTGTCATTCTTTGAGACCCATGGTTTGCAATACCCCGAGTATACATACTCAATTCTGATCTAAAGTTAAAAACAACTTCTTTTGTGTCATCTCTATATAGTGGGGCGACCTCAATCCAGGGGAAATTTGGTTTACACTAACTACCAAGTCAATGAACTCGCACTTGTTTTGACCTCAGCCCCCGGGTAAAGCTCTTGGTAGATATGGGGTTAGCACTATCACAGACCATTTCATTTTCCGCCCGAAGAAACCCGCAACTAGACCGGGTAATAGGTGAACACATAACCATAGCATTCAGCTACGAAGACGACAACCACGGCATCAAATGAGGTCAAACACTTGACACAAAAACTGACAAAGAGCTACCAAACTGACTCGTCACTTAAAATTCAAAAAATAACCAATAAAGGCCCATTAGCTCCAGAACAATTGGCCGAATTTTCGGCGAAAACGGACATAAAACGGCCCCCCCCCACCCCGACTAGTTTCGCAACAAGAGCCGACAGATTAAAACACGCCGCTCTCAATAGCAATAATCCATCAAATCAATAATGGATGGACATAACAATACCACCATAGCACTGGTACTCCTAGTGGTACCACCAGAGATACTCTGGGGTACTCCGCCACGGGTTAACCTACAGTGGAGTACCCCCAGAGTTCCTTGTTTAACAGGTGTATTAATGTTGGAGTGCAACCACTAGGAGTACCAATTGCCTTGGTGGGTGCTGCATTGATGGCCATGAGAATTCTTGGTTTGACCAGTAAGTTATTTATGAAATTCAAAATCAACACAATACGAGTTAAGTCACCCGAAAATGAACAATATTTGAGTTCTCATCAATCGAAAACCTTACATATATGAGTAGACTTTATAAAGGGATTTTTTTCCAAATGAAAAAAATTGACTGACAAACACTAATAATTTGTTGAACTAATAATTGTGTGAACGACTATACCTACATCATGTATTACCAAGATTCCTCATGGCCGGCAATGCATTACCACCATAACAGTGTTACTTCAGTGGTAAGCCAACTGCGTACCACCGGGCAAGTGATTGCAATGCCGTACCACAATAGCGGGGGCAGCGGTACTTCTGTAGTAATCAAACTTACAAGTACCACCAGAGTACTACCAGAGGTACTCTGGGGTACTCATCCGGGACGTAACCACTAGAGTACCAGCGATCATGGTGATGCTGCATTGCGGACCATGAGAATCTTGGTGTGTACATGTAAGTAAATGTTATGAAAATTGAAATAACACAATAAAAAGTCAGGTTCACTCGAAAATGTACAATTTGAGTCATAGTCACTCGGAAAAATGGTTCAGTTTCGAGTCAAGTCAATCGAAAATGTACAATTTTTGAGTCATGTCACTCGAAACTGTTCATTTTGAGTCCAAGTCACTCGAAAATGTACAATTTTCGAGTCTGGCAATGTCACTCGAAAATGTTCAATTTTCGAGTCAAGTACTAGAAAATGTTAATTTTCGAGTCAAGTCCTACGAAAATGATACAATTTTCGAGTCAGTCACTCGAAAATGTAAAGTTTCGAGTCAAGTCACTCAAAATGTTCAATTTCGAGTCAAGTCACTCGAAAATGTTCAATTTCGAGTCTTTCACTCGAAAATGTTCAATTTCGAGTAAAGTCACTCGAAAGTACAATTTTCGAGGTATGTCACTCAAAAATTGTTCAATTTTCGAGTCAAGTCCCTCGCAAATGTTCAATTTCGAGTAAGTCACTCGACATGTACAATTTTCGAGTCTGTCACTCGAAAATGTTCAATTTTCGAGTCAAGTCACTCGAAAATGTACAATTTTCGAGTCATGTCACTCGAAAAAATGTTAAATTTTTGAGGCAAGGCATCGAAAAAGTACAATGTTCCAATAAACCTCGATCCGGTCTCGGTAGGTGGTCTTCGACTGATCCAGTGAAAATTGAGAGAAATTGGTATCCTCAACAAAATCTCCGCCTGTCACTCTAAGTACGGTAGTTTGGGGAATTACATCTATGTAGATATTCAGAGAAGACAAACTATGAATGGATATGGGTGAAAATATGTAGGTGTATGCATTATGGAAATTAAAGGCAAACAAGCTAAGGAAATGATGCAGAGGATAAAGAAAGAGGAAGGAAAACATAACGAGAAGGAGAAAAAAATGATGAGGAAAAGAAAGCTAAAACAGGGGAAAATGGATGATATGGAAGAAGAGAAGAAAGAAAAAATTCCTTTGTAATTTGCTTAGGAAGATTAACTCAAGCTTAAGATGAGCCAAGAAAATAAAGGGTACAAAATTCTAGTATTTTGTGTACCAAGGGATTGTGGAACCAACGAAGGACAGGACAGTCAAATCTGAGAAATTGTTATGGAGAAAAATGAAAACAGGAGAAAAAAAATCAAAACAAACAAATAAACAAAACAGAGAAAGGGGAAAACAATTACTGAAGCATGTCTAAAGGACTGAGATTCCAGAAGAAGAGCCCCCCAATTTTGTCCGAACCCCGGTTTTTGTGTCGGCCTGCCCTAAGGCAGGAAGACACATAGGATAACTTTGTCCACTGTAGTGTCTGTTGTTGATGCTGTCTGTTGATGTCGTGTTGTGAAAAAGGGTTACATTTGACATGTAACTATCCACATACTGTGCAGTCACCACTGATTTAACCAAACGTGGGTCACAGGTGCAACATGGCATCCCCCACTTGTTGATGAGGTCAAAGGTCCAGCCAAGGTCAAAGGTCACATGCCAAGGTTCAAAGGTCATGTGAGGTCAAGTGGTAAAATAGGCTGAAGATATAAATTGCTCATGAAAGTTGAAGTCAATTGGAACCAAATTGGAATATAGTATGGGTGGGCTATTAAATGATGACGTTTAAGATCATGTTGTCCTCACTCTTATTTGATGTAGCTTGATCCCCTCAGCATTTTGACACCAATTTGTCAAAATCGGCCCAAAAAATGAGGTGCCGCCCAAAAACGCCATTTAAAGTCTGACTCAAAAATTTTGAAAATTGAAAATTGTCAAGTAATGGAATTATGTGCCCTAGTTTCGCAATGTTAGGGTTAATTTTTATGTTTTGAGGTCAAGGAATCCATTTGATGAATTCGTAAGGTTTGGTATTTTCTTTTTTAAATTTAGCCATTTTACGTAAAATAAGCCACGAGGGCGCTTTGCCGGCCCCGCCCTAACCACTACTTATTTTTAGATATATCTATTGTGAATTGAAATCAGCCGTTTAAAAGTCTATTAATAAAAGTTTGAGCACATACATTGTCGCTCTTTTTTGTTTGGTCACGGTGCAAATTTTTATTAATTTGGTATGTCTCACTTGAAAAATATAGGGTGCAAAAGTTCGTTGACCTACACAAACCTATTGGCACAAAATTGGTAATGATGATTTCCAATTAACTGGCTGCCACAGCGAAACCGTTGAGTTTAAAGAGCTCAATTTTTGCAGTAGGTAATATCAGTTATTACCTTTAGGACAAGTTTTCAAAGATTGCATATCAGAAAGCGCACCTACCTTTTAATGGAATAAAGCGCTCTCATAAGATGAATGTGGGACCAAAAATCGCCATTTTACGAAAAGCGGTAGATCTGACACTGCTGGAACATTTACAAATGGATCCTTTGACCTCAAATACATAGTATAGACACCAACATGGCTAAATGTCATATATGATTCCAGTAATGACAAAAATTTAGCAATTTCAGACCCCACCCTCCCTTAAATGGCGTTTTTGGCGGGCACTTCTCATTTTTGACAGATTTACAAATTGGTGTCAAAATGCTCAGGGGGATAAAGCTGCATCAAATAACAGTTAGGACAAAATTATTCTGAAATATCATCATTTTTCTCCCCCTGTATAGCGCACCTCTAATCATAGGTGCAACATGGGATCTCTCAGTGTTAATGAGGTTCAACGGTCAAACCAAGGTAAAGGTCATGTGAGGTCAAGTTGTAAAATGGGCTGAAAATGTAAAATTGACCTCATGAAAAGTTGAAGTTCAATGGAACCAACTCAATCCTAGGTGCAACATGGGATCCATCATTGTTGATGAGGTCAAAGGTCACATACCAGGTCAAAAGGTATGTGGAGGTTTCAAGGTGTAAAAGGGGCTGAAAATGTAAAAGGACCTATTTGAAAAGTTGAAGTTCAATTGGAACCATAACTTGAATTATAGTTGCAACATGGGATTCCCTCATGTGTGATGAGGTCAAAGGTCACATATCAAGGTCAAAGGTCTGTTACGGCCTATCATGCACTAAACCGCGACGCAGGCGACCCAAGCGGTCGAGGACCGATTTGCCAGTTTTTTCATATTGGAATGCTTACAAGTATTGATCCCAGCGGAAGTGAATTATCGTCTTTATGTAATAAGATGATGATTTAGTACTTTTGTCGTGCCGTCAGGAAAAGTAAGCATGGGTTTCTATGGGACGTTGCGATAGCAGGAGTTCAAAACAAGCGTTTGCAGGTTTTCTTTGTACTTCTTTGTCAATAAACCTCGAAAAACGTTCTCTGGAGGTGGTCTACGACCGATCCATGAAAATGAGAGCTACTCGAATTGTATCCTAAAAAAATCTCCTCCTGTCATTTAAAACTAGTCACAAGCTGCGAAGATTGAGAGACTCAATTGGAAATAATTTAAACTTCGAGCACACAGATGCATATGTATAGTGTTGTTTGTCAAGAGTAGTTCTGCTAAGCAGAATCCAACATTTATGTCTTTAAATGTTGTCATTAACGGATGTGAAGTGATGCAAAACCCCCATGAATACCTTTCCTGTTACCAGCATGAGCGGGCATTCAACGAGACCAAACTTTGCAGACTGCAGGCGAACCAAAATATCAAAGCAATCCAGATCGAGTGATATATGTTCCAGTAGATAATAAAATTACCTTTTGAAATAAGTGAATGCTCAAAAATGTGTCATAAAACAGGAGAAATCCATCCATTTTCCGTAGAAACAACTTTCTCAGGCAGAGTGATGTAGAAAAATCGCAATTTCTTCAACATTTTTAATTTTTAATTCTGTTAGGTTTTTTTCACATATGTCATCGCATTATATAGATCTCAAGTTTGATAGTGAAAACAGGATAATGTGCAAACTTTAGAGGGATTTTGAGATCGACAAAGTTGAGGTAGGTAACAGGGAGAAGTATTCCATGGTTTTGCAAAACTTCAATCAGTAATGACACATGTTAAAGAATAAGTGGAGTTATGCTTAGAAGAAACTGGTCATAAGTCCACTTGAATCAGATTAAATGTACTAACATACACTTAACGAGGCAGTAGGCACTAAGAATAAATGATCTTCTTTTGCACAAAAAGACAAGAAAAAGAGAATGAGCAAAGAATGAGATCAGTTGTTAGCTCCGTATTAATCATATTAAAGTTAAGAGGAATTAAAAGCTAGGTCAAGATGATAACATTCAAAAGTAGCCACCGTCTGCGTTGACTCGGGTGATAAAAACAACATATGTGTTAGATCTCACAATACTGTGGATATTCAGGGGAAAAAACTCAACAGTTGGCTAAAACAAGGGATGAATTTCACAGCCACAATACATGGTATGCAAAAGGACTGTTTTTCCGAGGGGTACATTGAACTGTATCAAAATCATACTGGAAAAAAAATGTTGTCCTGGATTTAGGCTGTGTTGGTTTTACATACTTTAGATTCTTCAAGGCTAAGACAACTACTCCTACTATTTGTGGAACATTGTAAACAACCGCAGAAAGTCGATGAAAGGAAAGAAAAAAATACCCATCTTGTCATTTTAAAGGGGATGGGCCGATTTAAGGATATATAAGTTTTTTATCTTGATTAAATTGGCCTTCACTCCAAAAACACCATCTTAAACGTTCGCGCCGATATTTCAGTCCGGTTTCATGGGAGAGCTAAAAACGTTGATTTTGTAAAGCCCATAGAGTACTGTAAAATTAATTTGGTAGAACCAAAATGCGGGTACATTTTCGCTCCTAACTTCAAACCAAACATTCTTTGGCCCTAGGAGTTCACAGGGTAAAAGAGAAAAAGAGTAGCTTATTCTGATACCAATTTTGACCACTTCCGGTAACTCGGCTTCTGGGGACGAGGTAATTAGCGATCGGGCATGAACTTTGAAAATGCAACCTGATTAACATGTCATATTAGGGGAGACGGCCCGGAGGTAAAGGGAGGGAACCTGATACATGAGGGAAATTGATTGGCCGAAGAAATTTTGATTCTGAGGAAAAAATGACTTTTGACCCCTGGGTAAGCATTCAAAATCTGAAAAAATACATCGGTCCTCGGACCCCGCTTGTGTCGCCTGCCGTCGCGGTTCCTTAGTGAATGATAGCTAACATGACCTTTTGACCTTGAATGTGACCTTTGACCTCATCAACAATGAGGGATCCCATGTTGCACCTATGATTCAGTTTGGTTTTCAATTGAACTTAACCTTCAAATGAGGGCAATTTAACATTTTCAGCCATTTTACAACTGACCTCACATGACCTTTGAACTTGGTATGTGACCTTGACCTCATCAAAAATGAGGGATCCCATGTTGCACCTATGATTTCAGTTTGGTTCCAATGAACTTCAACTTTTCAAATGAGGTCAATTTTACATTTGTCAGCCCATTTTACAACTTGACCTCACATGAACCTTTGACCTGGTATGTGACCTTTGACCTCATTAACAAATGAGAGATCCCATGTTGCACCTATGATTAGAGGTGCGCTATACAGGGTGATAAAAAATGATGATCTTTTCAGATATTTTTTGGTCCTAACTCTTATTTGATGCCGCTTTATCCCCTGAGCATTTTGACACCAAAGTGTCAGCAATCGGTCAAAATGAGAAGGTGCCGCCAAAAACCCATTTAAAGGAGGGGGGGGTCTGAAATTGGATTCAATTTGTCAATTACCTGACGTAAGATATAAGACATTTTAGCCATGTTGGTGTACCTAAACATTATGTATTGAGTCAAGAATCCATTTTGTAAATGTTCCAGCAGTGTCAGAAGACTACCGCTTTCGTAAAAAAGGCGATTTTTGGTCAAATTTCAGCTAGGAGATCGCTTTTGCCATTAAAATGTAGGTGCTCTTTCTGATTGCAATCATTAAAAAACTGGTCCTAAAGGTTAATAATTGATAGTACCTACTCATAAAATTTGAGCTCTTTAAACTAAACGGTTTCGCTGTGGCAGCCAGTAAATTAGAAGCATCATGACCACAATTTTGTGCATAGGTTTGAGTGTAGGTCAACGAACTTTTGCACCTATATTTTCAATAGAGACATTGCCAAATTATAAAAACTGGCACCGTGGACCAACTATCAAAAAAAGCTACCATTATGTGGCTAAAAATTTATGAATATACTTTAATACGGCTTATCTTCAATTCTAAACTAGAAATATCTAAAAATCAGTAAGGTTAGGGCGTGGCCGGCAAGCGCCCTCCGTGTGGCTTAATTTCGTAAAATGGCTAATTATTGAAAACGAAAAATCAAAACTTGACGAATTCATCACAATGGATTCCTTGACCTCAAAAACATAAAAATTAACCTAACATTGCTAAAATATGGCACACAATTCCAGTACTTTTGACAAATTTATCATTTTCCAGACCCCTCGAAGACCCCCTCCCTTAAAATGGCTTTTTGGGCGGCAACTCAGTTTTGGCCGATTTGACAAATTGGTTCAAAAGATCAGGGATCAAGCTACATCAAATAGAGTGAGGTACAAAAATGCTCTTAAAACGTCATCTATTTTATAGCCCACCCATACTATGATTCAAGTTTGGTTCCAATTGAACTTCAACTTTTCAAATTGAGGTCATTTTACATTTTCAGCCTATTTGACAACTGGAACCTCACATGACCTTGACCTTGGCATGTGGACCTTTGACCTTGGCATGTTGCGCTTTGACCTCATCAACAAGTGGGGGATTCCATGTTGCCGCAACCCCTTTGACCCAAGTTTGGTTTAAATCCAATCAAATTATGTGGAGATTCACATGCAAATGTTACCCTTTTTCACAAAAGACATCAACCGACATCATCAACAACAGACAACTACCGTGGACAAGTGACCCTATGTTCTTCCCTGCCTTAGGGCGGCGACACAAAAACCGGGGTTTCGACAAAAATTGGGGGCCGCTTCTTCTGGAAATCTCATGTCCTCTTTAAGGACATGCTCCGTAATTGTTTCCTCCCCTTTCCCCTCTGTTTTTGTTTATTTGTTTGTTTTGATTTTCTCACTTTTTTTCCTTTATCTCCTAACAAGTTTTCTCAGATTTGACTGTCTTCCTTCTTTGGGGGTTCCAATCCTTGGTACCCAAAATACTAGAATTTTGCTAACCTTATTTTTATTAACTCATCTTAAGCTTGAGTTAATCTTTCCTAAGCAAATTACAAAGGGAATGTTTTCTTTCTTTCCTTGTCCATATTCATCCATTTTCCTCCCTGTTGAGGCTTCATTTTTCCTCATCATTTTTTCCTTTCTCCTTCCTCGTTATGTTTTTCCTCTTGTTTTAGCCTTGCATCATTTCCTTTCCTCAGCTCTTGCTGTCATTTCCAGAATGCTGAAATCCTTCATATTTTCACCCATATCATGCATAAGTTTGTCTTCTCTGATATCTACATAATGTAATCCACAATACTACCGTACTTAAATTGACAGGAGAGATTTTTTTTTTGAGGATACAATTTCTCTCTCAATTTCACTGGATCAGTCGAAGACCCCCCTACCGAGAACGTAAAATCGTAGGTTTAGTGAACAAAGAAGTACAAAAGAAAACCGCCCCAAAAAAAAAACCTGGTTTGAACTTGCCTGCTATCGCATCGTCCCCATAGAAAACAATGCTGTGACTTTCTGTCGTGCAACGACGAAAGACAAATCTCATCTTATTACATACGAGGCGTATTCGGCTAATTCACTTCAGGTGTGAAATCATAATAATTCGAAAGCATTCCAAATATGCCAAAAAAGGGGTTCGCTAAACGTGGGGGTGCTTCTTTCTGGCAATCTCCCCTCATGTCTCTTTAAAATTTCCCACATTCAATCAGGTTTCTTATCTAACCTTTGTTTCTCTTTTTGTCCTACAGAAATTACATTCAAGGTATCTTGCACTTATTTAATTTTCTTTTCCTTCGCTTTTTCCCTTTTACTCTTTCCTTTCCTTTTCCTTTCCTCCCCATCTTTTCCTTTCCTTTTCCTTCCTTTCTCCTTTCCTCATTTTCTTTTCCTTTAAAAGTACATTAAAAAATCCCCATTTTTTTCCTCTTTTCCCATTTCCCTTTTTCCTCTTTCATTTTTTTTCACCCTTAGCTTATATTTCCTCAATTCGGCTCTCATTTCCTGTGAGCGCGCTCCCAGCTCCCCCGCACGTTTTTTTGAAACCCTGCCCACAAACGAATTAATTGACATCCACACTGACCCCAATTTTGAAGAAAAGATAGAAAATTCTCAAATTTAGGAGGGTCCCCTGATTGGCTTTCCTTCTGAGAAAACTTCATTAAAACTGAGGGGAAAGTACCCCTTTGGGGGCTAAAACTACAACTTGTAAATTTAAGGGAAAATTACCTTTTTTATTGCTTTTGGTTTGACAACAATCGAAGCGTCCGTCAAAAGTTACGACCAAAGAGGTGACTTCATGAGTCACATTACTTATAAACATGATTTTTTAATTTATTGTTTTCTCAGCTGCGATATTTAATATTTTTTCCAATTCATAGGTAAATATTCCCTTAATTTAAATTTAAAGTTGTTATTGTTTTACCCCCAAAGGGGTCTTTCCCCCCCTAAATGGTTCACCTGGATACTTTTCTGATACTGTATACTTTTTTTTGATATTTTTGTGATAGTACTATCGCGATTTTTAATTTTGATTTTGTAAAATGTGAACTTTTCATTTCTGCAAATGCCAATTTGGGGGTCCAAATTTGACAGTTGTCATGAATTGGGCACACGTGATTACTAAGGCTAACGGGTCAGATGATAATAAAATCTCATTTTTTTTTTTGGTAAGTCGGGGGGCCGAGGCTGTGGATCACGACATGGCCCCTTTAACTTCTACCATGTGTAAACTTTAATTTGCAGATTTCCAATTTTTCATATTAACCACAAACTTAGGGTGATCATTGGATACAATGGTCTTAAAAAAGAAAAATGACAATAAAACAAACCCTAAACATTTAGTCCCGCCAGCCTTTACTATGGTAAGGATGGAACTTTCCCTCACATATTTTTGGAGTTTCGAGACAGTGCGATTGTGTTTATGTCTTTATTTATTTTTAAAAATTCCCCTACTTTTTTCATTAAATAATTTTTTCCCAGCCTAATGGAAGGTGCCTTTAAACTGAAACTCTGGATATGTGTGTAGAAAACAAAATACCTAAAATTGTGCAGAAATCAACTCCTATGACTAAAAACAAGGCAGTAAACAATATTTTATGTATTTGAAAAGTGGTTACATGAGGTAACACTAGAACCATTTACCAGCGGGGAAGGGCTTCCCTTGCCACCTTTGATAACATCCAGATGATTCCAACTGATGAGTTACCTAACAGTTGCTAGACACTGTGTTTACTTGTCACCTAGGTGCCCGAGTACGTTAGCTATCGTATACCCAGCAGCAGCAGAGTACCTTGGTCGTAGTACCTTAGGCACCAATCAAGGTTAACAAGTTCTGGAGTACCAGTGGGGTTACTCTACCATTCACCTGCCATGTTTTTGTTTGCTCGTATCCACAAGTCATGGTAAGTGGCTTTGTTGTGGTGTCCGGATTTGTTTCCAGCTAGTGTGCTTATCCGTGGCCGCGTTTGTATCCATGATAACGGACGCTCCCTAACCTGGCCCGCTATTTTTGGAGGCTGGGGCGGATTGGGAACAGTCATGGGTTTAACACCCACTCTTATTCGACACTGACTGCGATGTCAATAGGTACAAGGTGTGACTCTCTGTACAACGGACCGACGGCTTAAAACGTCCCCGTCCGAAGGACGGGATGCTTTCATGATCCATTTGCCCAAGTGAACCATGGAGGAGAGCGGTAATTCTGTATTTAATCAATAGCTTGGTATACGATTCAATCCGAATTGGCAACCCGAATAAATCCCAGCAAGTGCCACGACCCCACCGATCGAACCCGGAATTTTTAATGGAAATTTGCGCCATAGGCAAGTACCCTAACCGCTAC
Source organism: Ophioderma brevispina (assembly GCA_023653785.1). Lineage (NCBI taxonomy): Eukaryota > Metazoa > Echinodermata > Ophiuroidea > Amphilepidida > Ophiodermatidae > Ophioderma > Ophioderma brevispina. The sequence continues at coordinate 1,987 of JAMKCH010032320.1, read as the reverse complement.
GCCACTCTCTCCCTGCCATTTGCCTGCCTAGTGATAGGGGACTACCAAAATGTGACCTATGGATGACCTTTGACCTCAGATTACATGTAAAATTGGAACTGCCAAAAAGTTTGCTGCATTTTTTTTACCATGGCTAACGGCTAACCTATCACACAGAATGTTTGAAGCCAATTCCATCCATCTTTAAAAGATAAATCAATCCAGGGAGGACCGACAAACAGGGCAACGGGGCATATACCTAAAGCTGTCAAAAAGTCGGCCAAAGCAACCCCCCATGTAACAGCATGTTCTCAAAGACAGTCCGTGCTTAGTTATCTTCATTTCCAAGGAGATCACTTCAACACTAGAAGTTTTTAAACAATTTACTTGCAAATAACAATTGTATAACAATTCAACACACCAGGCGCGGATCCCGGGGGGGTGCCGGGGTGGCCTTGGCCCCCCCCCCCGAACGCCGAATTTTTTTTGTGAGGCTACATTCTACAGAAGAAAAGAAGAGCGGAGATGACATTGTTTTGAGAATGAACGTGATCGTCATTTAAATATACCTTGCAACGGCAAGCACGTGCACCACAGACTCACCAACCCATTAAATTTTAGAGCGAAATTATACTTCCCAAAACAAACAAAAACAAAAATAGGCTTACGCCATTTTTCCGTTATGGTCTTTTCTCCGAGAATTTTAATTATTCAAAACTTAAACGCGCCGCCGACCGCTCGCGTTTCGAATCACCATGTTTTCTTTTCTCTTTTTTTTTCATGCTACAAATATATAAATGTAATGAAAGACAAAGTTAGCAAATAAACACATTATCGTTTTTTAAATCATAGGTTGGTAATTTCTAATAAGTTTTGTGAAAACACTTCCGGCTTTATTTACCATTGCTTGTCATTTGTGTACCTTAACATATGGATGCTTGAATGTTCCATTCAAAAAGATGAGGAGTAAAATTCAATCATAAGGAGCTTGACCAATTCCATTTTACTCAAACAGTAAAATTATGTGTTGAAAAAATAACTGTGCATAGTATGGCATACTAAAATAAAATATCAAAACACAAGTGGCAGCTGAAGAATTATACATAACTTGCAACTTGTCCTCCTCTACGCTTTTTCAAGAAAATTCCCCGACAAAGGTTTTTTTGATCTTAGAATATTTACGAAATGCGGCAGCACCCCACATCTTTGTCAACATTAATGTTGATTTTTTTTTATTGTTGATTTCAATATGCTTTTTTTGCCAACCTTTTCATAGAATTTACAACTACTGCACACACTCGCGGAAAAATTTGCGCAATAGGTTTCCTAAAAAACCTTTCCTCTGATGAAACCTCGTAAGGGTTCTACTGTCACGAACTTAAACGAGTCTTTTACTCCTGTTATATCACCTTTTATGGTTCTGTGGAACCCTCTTTTTAATAACATTTGTGCGTTGGCACTCTGAGGGTTTTACATATAGAGAGAAAAGGTTCTAAGTTGGCATTTTTTTCTGAGAATTTATAATCTTTAAATGCCGTTTGACATTTTAGGTGATTTTAAGCATTGTAGAAAAAAGGATAATTCTGATGATTATATAACTGCGTCCTCTGGGAGCCTATTCTGGACATTTTCAATGTTTAATAGAAAGGCATACCTTGGAAATACTTTTTTACTATGGTTCTAATTTGTTCGCCGATATATTGTTTTATGGCAGGTTTATGCAAAAAATTAGCTATTTTTCAATGGAGAGCATTAATTCATCTAACACTCAACATAATTTTATATGAATACAAACGCACTCTCTGCTTCTCTGTGGCTAATTTAGGATATTTTCATAAATGACCAGTGTATAGACATACCTTAAGTTAGACATACCTTAAGGTCCGTTCATACCTCGCTGTCAACTGTGCATGCATGCCGATATTAAGTCGTATCACCTTGCTGCGCAACGCAATGTAACCTGCTGCAGCTGCAGTAAGGTTCGTTCAATACTACTCCGCTGCACTGC
>JAMKCH010032319.1:0-22547 GCA_023653785.1 Ophioderma brevispina | reverse complement strand
CTTGTACCTTAAGTCATACTTCAAATTCAAAATGGAAGCCCAATCCAATAATTTAAAATATGCCCTATTAACAGCAAATACATGCGATAAAAATAGACTTGAACTACTTTTGGTATGTTATTAGACACAATAAATATATTTCTTATAATTTTTAAAATGTAACAGGGTCCTAATATGGCCGCCCAAAACGTGAACATCTTCAACAGATATTTGGACACAAATTTATAAGTATTACAGCGTCAAATGAAATCAATGTGTTAATGACATTAGAAATGTACCTTTGATCCTTACCACTGTACACATACTTTCAATTTGTTTGTAAATGCGCCAAACATCGAAATAAAACGCATATGGTACAGTTTCAAAATACCATAGGAATTACTTTGTTCACATATATTTGCACTCAATTTATAATTTGACACATTTTTTTCATTGGGGCGGGATGTACCGTGGTATTACTTGGTTATGATCATATAATAGGTACATTTCTAATTGTTTCACATTGACACAATAATTATACTTGAAGGTAATATTAGAAATTTGTGTCAAGTGTTTTTTGAAGATATTCACGTTTTGGATGCCATATTGAGTGACGGTAATGTTACAACTTAAAAGTATCATAGATACCATTTATTGTATCTAACACCATAATCTAAGTCCTTCATGTTTATTTTTTATCGCAGTTTGGTATTTGCTGTGATAGGGCATATTTTAAATTGATTAATTTTGCTCGCATTTTGAATTTGAAGTATGACTTAATGTTACATTGGCATACACTTGTTCCTTGGATCCTATAGTATAGCTAGTAACTCCTAGTTTGATAATATAGGGTTGATATATAATTATCATTTATGGCGACGCCCATCTTGGATTTCTCAAACATGCCCAAAGATGCCCAGTTGGCCCCGGCAGATTCTTATTCACACACCCTAATCTATCATTTCAGCAAAAACATTTGTATATACATCCAACTTTACGGTCAGGGCATAATTTGGACCATATCCACCCGACTCAGTGTTTGGACCCGATAAGAAGAAGAAGAATTTCCACAAATTACCCACAGCGAGGCAGATCATGTCCTCCCCCCCCCCCCCCGACACAACGTATACCCCAGTGTACCCGACGTATTGACAGGATCTGGCGCATATTGCACACATTTTGCTCCAATTTCCTTTCCAGACCTGATTTGTCATAGTTGATTGCATTTTTCGTGAAGTTAACATCTAAGATTCGTTTTTATGTGTGTGGCCGTTTGCAGTAAACCGGTTTCGGCATCAGTTTAAACAGTAGTTTAAAAAAACTGTGTCGGGTCGCCAGTCATAATTTTACAAGAACTAAGAACCCAGTAAAAAGCCACTTAAAGAGTAGAGGGTTTTTCTCTAGATTTCTGATTTAATGTAGATTTTTTGATACATGAGCATAGATTGCATTAGAACCAATCACCTTGTTTACAACTTGATCTCCCGTTGACCTTTGACCTTGTATGTGACATTTGACCTCACATAGTTGTGCGCAAAATGTGTTAAACAACTGATCCCCAATTTAAGCTTCAATTTACATGGTTACACCTTCCTGTCATTTTCAAATAAAGAAAATATACAAAACGCCCAATTGGCGCAAAATGTGTTACAATTGAATCCCCAAATATAACTTTAATTTAGGCCCTAGGTTACACCTTCCTGTCATTCAAATAAAGAAAATAGACAAAACGCCAATTGGGCGCAAATATGTGTTAAAATTGAATCCCCAAGTTATAAGCTTTAATTTAACATAGTTACCCTTCCTGTCATTTCAAATACAAGAAAATGAAAAAACGCCCAATTGGGCGCAAAATGTGTTTAAACTGAATCCCACAAGTTGTAAGCTTTAATTTAACATAGGTTTTACACCTTCCTGTCATTTCAAATACAGACAATAGAAAAAACGCCCAATGAGGCGCAAAATGTGTTAAAACTGAATCCCCAAGTTATAAGCTTAATTTAACATAGGTACAACCTTCCTGTCATTTTCAAATAAAGAAAGTAGAAAAACGGCCCATTGGGCGCAAAATGTGTTAAAATTGAATCCCCAAGTATAATCGCCTTTAATTTAACATAGTATAAACCTTCCTGTCTTCAAATAAGAAAATAGAAAACTCCCAATTGGGCGCAAAATGTGTTAAAACTGATCCCCAAGTTATAAGCCTTTATTTTAACATAGGTACCTTCCTGTCATTTTCAAATACGAAAATAGAAAAAACCCCAATTGGGCGCAAAATGTGTTAAAACTGAATCCACAAGTTGTAAGCTTTAATTTAACATAGCTTACACTTTCCGCTTTCAAATAAAGATGTTACCTAAAACTTCGTCTTTAAATAAATCAACACAAACATTGGTAAAAGCTTCAATCATTACGTGAGTGAACTCTACGTGGCCTGATCCTTTTCGGACTTATAACTCTCTTATTTGTTACTCACCCTTGATATATCCCTGCAACGTTAATAACCAAACTCCATCAAAAAACCAGTCTTGGTAGAGACTAAGATCAAAGAAATGCTTTTTTAAGCCATTTGAACCTGCAATGAGTTATTCTTTGTATGAAATTGCATCGAAATACACACCCACACTCGAACTCCAACATTAGTGATAGTAGGACGTAGACATTTTCATAAAAGAAAAACATTAAGGCCATGGAAGTGATTCTTAGTTTCTGTGTGATTTTTAAAAGGCCACGAGGTACGATTTTCATATTCATTATTACTGTCATTTCATTATTTCATGAAAGGCCCATCTTGAATACACTACTAACCGATATTGTGACATTAAACAAATTTATAAGTGCCTAATAAACAACCAGGGGATTTGGCAGGTTTATTTCTTCAAAAACTCTTAAAAATAGTTCAAGCATTTTTGCACCAAGTAATTATGACAATCAGCTACATCGGGACAAAAAATCTGAGAAAATCATTATTAATGGAGACTGTGAACCCCTCCCAAGGAACCTGCTTAAAAGAACAGGAAGGGATGCTGAATGTTTTGGCAACTGAAAAGTATGTTTTTATTATCAAGTTTCCAAGAAAATTTATTTTTTTCACAAAATCTTGAAAGATTTGCCACGGTGGCAAAGCTGATGCGCGCTCCAACAGAGAACTAAGAATCAAATTCCCTTGGTGCCTAATGAAATGACCTTCAGAAGGATCTATGCTCAGTAGAAATTAGACTCATTCGAATTTGAGGGAAGACCGTCTATGAGTTCTTTAACACCATAGAATCAATATACATGTTTACTGGTAATTATATAGAGTGCTACTTCATCGATGATGCCAATAAATCCGACAGTCCCCCTGTTCCAACCATGGTGTGACCGGTTGGTGGGGTGGGGGGGGGGGGGGTGGGGGGGGGGGGTGGTGGTGGACAAACCCCTATGTGTAGATGTTAAAATTAGTGATTTTAACACCAAGTGACCAAGGGGTTTCACTCCCGTGGGCCCCAAGGGGGTCCATGGGACCCCCCCTAAGGAAACCACTTTCACCCGAGGAATTTTGCAGAAATTTATACACAGTGAATGTCAAAGGACAACCCCAAATCAGCAACAAAAATTGAAATTTGTTTATTTGGCTGCAATTAGGGGCAAAACATTGTTTTCAAACACGCGAAATTGGGAAAAAAAGACGGAAAAATTCAAATGGGCCTTGCGCTTACACCAACCATTATTTGAAAACTTATTTTATGTGGAATAATCATTCTAGAAGACCCAAATTACATATATTTAAACACAAAATGCAGTTTGGGGAATCCTGTATTTTTACGGGGTGTGGACAAAATGCACGCATTTTCCCATAGAGTTTTGCACAGTAAGGTTTGGCAACATCCATGATTGAAATGGGTTGTTTTTCAGCACATAAAGGTGTTAATTTTTTTTAATGTTACTAATAATTGTTACTTACATGATGTGTGAACTTATATCAGCAAAAAAAAAAACATTGCTTGGTTTCGGTTCTTATTCTTATTGTAAAATATCTGAAATGATTCCGTTAGTGCCCCAAGGGGGGGGGGGGTTCCTGGGACCCCATTATTAACTCATTAAACGGGCTGGCCAATTTTAATTATTTTGGTATAAAAGAAGCGCATTTAAATAGTCAGACAATTACAAAAAAGTCAGGCGCAAAGATCCCACGCGTAAAGCGGGCCAGCGCGAAAAACAAATTTGGGGGGTCCCTAGGAACCCCCCCCCCCCCCTGGGTCACTTAATTGTTAATATTTTAAAAATCATATATTTAATTTTAAATATAAAAATGGGTTGTCACTAATTACAATCTTTGCGGATTTAATTTAAATCACTGTAATTTGAGCCAATAGCCCTGGAGCTTTCACCCCACCCGCTACTTTTGAAATGTTGCTAAAATTTTCATGCAAAGACTCTTTTTGTATATCTGGGCAATCACAAGAACTCCGATTTTGTCAACATCTCTATCAATACCCCTAGGTTTGAAGCGCCAGCCTTAAATCTTCTCTGCTTAAGCCCATATCAATGTGTTCATACGGTGTCATTCCCCGATCAGGGGTGAAATTCTTTTCTTTGGCGCTTCGGGCAAAATGCAAACATTTAGTCATTGAAAGAAATTTTCCCATTGAAATAAACGTAATTATTACAAATGGTACAGGCTTGTGAAAATGTTTGCTCCCTTCCATCGTGTCGTGCTGCTTTGTACAGACGCAAAACTGTCATACCTCGATAGACATTGCCCCAAATTTCTCAACATTTTGTTATTTTTCATTGTAAAAAAATTTCAAGGTAGACAATTCTGCAAAAATTCCTCTACAAAAATCTGTTCAGTACACATCATCATCGGGGCGAAAATTGACTTCACACACCAAATACAAACAAAGTGGCGGTCACCGGGGAGGGGGCATGTGGAAATTCCCACACAATATGTTTGTTTCCTCCCTCAGCCCCCCCCCCCCCCCCCCTGCCGGCCAGCAGTGGCCATTGTGCTGAAAATCGCCAGATTTTGGCACAACTGCTACTTGCATCACAAATTGGTTAAAAAATCTCAAAAGGTGTTGATGTTTTTCCTAAAAAAATCACTGTTGTCCCAGTGCCATTGAAACGGAAAAAATTAAAATTCAACATCGCACTAGACTTTCAACTTGTTTTGGGCAACAGGACTACAAAATTGATATCAAATGATGCGATCAGCCAGTTATGCATAACAATTCAAAAAACAAATAGCAAAGGTCGTAAAACACATTTCGCATCATGTTGCAAAATCAAAAAACATAATGTCTTTAAAATGTAATCAAATTGATACTTACAACCCCGCAAAACTACAACATGAGGTGATTTTTCTCTTGCTATTAGTTGTGTTTATATATTGTATTTTATTTGGCAATTCTCGCTATTTTGAGTATATGACCATCTTCTTCTGAAAACAAACATGATATGACGAATAAAGCTCGGCCCTTTTACCGATACATTAAATAGGATTCTATTACCGGTTATTGTTGTTATTTTCTCGAGGACTTTTTATGTCACATTGACACAAAGAAATTGAATTTGCGTGACAACGGACCTGCCGCAAGTTCTTGAAGTGTTTGCACTACAATGTTTGCTGTAGTTAATTAGTGTATACCACCCTGTAGGCTTAGACTGGTACCCATCACGGTAGTGCTTTGCAGATAGTTAAAAACCGACGGTTGTAAGTACTAAAGATATGGGGCACCAGCGAACATTAGCTGATAAGCACATGATTGCACATGTGTTGGAACGTGAGTGCATGTTCATGCTCAGGCGGGGATCCAGGGAGGGGGCGGACGGGGCGCGCGCCTCCCGGTAATTCTGCAAATTCTTGCAAAATCAGCCCATTTTGAGCTATTTTGGACCAGTTACAGCCTTTCAGCCCTCCGGTAATTTTGACGTTTTTCAAATCCTGGATCCGCCCCTGATGCTACTGGCAAGCAAAGCCAGACGCCAATGCTCGCATTTTATTGGTCCACTCGACATTCCACAGTATCTCACCTCATGCATAACGACTATGCATGAGTATCGCCGATATTGCTTGATGAATTGTTCACGTATCGAACTTATCGCGACACTGAGAACAGATCCAGTTCATTGGTCTGATTTGGTCACGCGCTCATATATTATGCATGTATATTGGCAATTAATGAGCTCATTAATTGATCAGCTTCGATCACCCCGAGGTTGTAGTCGCTTTCATCACCACCGATTGGCCACACGGGGCATACATATGCATGTGAAAACGATCACCGGTGTGCAGGTTCTGCTTTAATAATATAGATTGCCCTACATATTTTTTATATTATATATACACCTGGCACAAAAAGTATCTCGGCATGTTTTGTGATTTTTTTTTTTTTTTTTTTTGATTGTGCAAGAGATGAACGGATTTCCCCAAAAGGCTAAATTTAGAAAATTAGTCAACTTGTTTATGCAAAACAAGACAGCTTGCAAAATTATGTCATTATGTAAAATGATGCAATGCAGATGATGGCCTTTATATGAGACCCCATTGGTCAGCTAGTGTTTTAAGCTATGTTTATGCATATGATGTTGTAATACCTAAGTGGCCAAAATTTGTTTTCGCGCTGGCCGCTTTACGCGTGGGATTTTTGCGCCGAAATTGTTTTGTAATTGTCTGACTTTTAAATGCGCTTCTTTTCATACCAAAATAAATAGCCGTTAATGAGTTAATTAGTGGGCTCCCGTGCAACACCCCCCCCCTTGGGCACTAACGGAAGTCATCTGAGAATATTTTTTTTAAAAATCAAAGAACCAAAGCGATTTTTTTGCTGATATAAGTTCGCACATACATGTAAGTAAACAATTATTAGTAACATTAAAAATAATTAACCCTTTATGTACTGAAAACAAACAATTTCATCGTGGACGTTGCTAAACCGTTACTGTACAAACTCTATGACGTGTATTTTGCAACACTCGTAAAAAATACAGGAATCCCTAAAACTGCTGATTTTGTGTTAAATATATGTAATTTGGGTCTTCTAGGATAGATATCGACATAAAATAAGTTTTAAAAATGTTTGATGTAAGCGCAAGGCTCATTTGAATTTTCCGTCTTTTGCCCAATTTTCGAGTGTTTTGAAAACAATGTTTTGCCCCTAATTTGCAGCCAAAATAACAAAATTCATTTTTATTGCTGATTTTGGGTTGTCTTATGACTCTTCACATGTGGTATAAATTTCGTGCAAATATTCCCTCGGAAAAGTGGTCTCCTTGGGCACTAACGGGAGTGAATACCCCTTGGTCACTTAGGTGTTAAGATTTGGGAAATACTAGTTGTGAAATACACCTGGCACAAAAAGTATCTCGGCATGTTTTGTGATCAGCATTGTTCCAAAGTCAGACCATTTTGAAAGATTTCGAATTATGTGTTTTGTTGCCTATGTCTTGCTCTTTCATTTAACACCTCGCTTGTAAAAAAACGTGCAAAAATAGCTGAGATAGAGTGCCCGAAATACGCAAACCCCCCAAACCAAAAGTTGCAGTTTTTGGATTTTTCAATGGTCACTGTGTGGTACAACGCAATAATACGTGTGTATTGGTTTTACACAAAGAGTTTTTCCGACTGAATGAGCGAGAAAGCCTACTTGCATTATTGATTGTGGTCCGCGTGTCCGTGTCCCAGTACACTGCAATGCCCATTGAAAAATAAAAAACTGCAACTTTTGGTTTTGGGGGTTTGCGTCTTTCGGGCGTTCTATCTCAGCCATTTCTGCACGCTTTTTTACAAGCCAGGTATTAAATGACAGAGCAAGACATAGGCAACAAAATATATATTTCGAAAACGTTCAAAATGGTCTGATATTGGAACAATACTGATAGAAAAACATGCCGAGATACTTTTTGTGCCAGGTGTATATAGATGAAGTGACATCAATGTTTACAAACACAAGTTAGCACCTGGTCTACTGACATGTTAGAGGTGCTAAGAGTATGCCCATACAGTTACAGCATTCAATAGCATTATCACGCCTGATTGAGCGCGAATTTTAAAAGCACAAGCCCTGCAGGTGCTCATGCATACTTCCGGGCAGTGCTTTTTCGGTGCCCGGCCGTGATTGTCACATGTCAACTCTCATTTGTGTGTGTATTTAAGGAGAACTTGGTCAGGGTTAAATTTGCCAGTATTTTTAGTTTTGAATATCTATATGTTAGATCAGGAAGTAAATATCAGGATTCATTGATATACCGACCACATGACCTGCGTGTTAAGCTATTTCTCCCGCTGTCATCTTCGAGGCCAAAGTTTTCATTGTTGGAAGCTTCCGTTTATTGTCGAAGAGTGGACATTTTCGAACGGCGGACATTAGGTGATGATACTTGGATGGTATATTAACGTCGTCGAGGGAACACCACCACGTCTTGACCTTCTAGACAAAATTTCAGAAACTAGACGAAGATTCTCATGGATTATATTTACCGTGGATTTATTTGCAATCTGTCATCTTGGAGCTTCGCTGACTGACATATCATCGTTGAACTGCAACTCGTCTTTTAACTCTGGCATAAGGATTATTTATTTGTGTTTGAGGATATTTCTGGACCTTTGACGTCCACTAGACATCGTAATACCACCATGCCCCGCTAATTTCAAAATGGCGACATTTCACTATATTTTGTTCGATGTCGCTCAGCCGAGATGAATATACCCAACATAGAATCGTAAGCAAAGCTGTAGTCATTGTTAACAACTCGAGCGTATCGAACCAGGTCTGTTTTGGCTTGCTATGCTTTGGCCGCACGGTGGCGCCTGTGAGCACCTTAAGTTTTTCTATGAGCGAGTATCCTGCAAATCAGGCAATTTTACCAATTCTGTGCTTCAATTCATTGACTTAACTTGAATATATTTGTTCTTAGGAACCGTCCTCAATTAACACTTTATTGTTCTGGCCATGTCATCAATAACTTCTTTTTCATAAGACATAAGTCAAAATTTATAAAATGGTCCAATTATATCCTATTCTGTTAAAAAAATATAGAGTTTGAGAATAACTGTGTCCACATTTGTTTTCAACTCTTTGTGTAATGAAGAGACAATACACAGTTTTTAACTACTCATAATATTTTTTTTGAAGATACCAAAAGTCATTAATACATTGAAATTTGAGCAAATTCTACCTTATAGTCGACAAATGATGTACAAATTGGGGTCCTTTATAAAATTATTCCATGGCTTGAATATGCAACAGTCATTGAGTAATAAACTGTGTTCAGCTGTTTTGACATAACACGCACGGGTGAGCAGCATTGATTTTAAAATAAGGCGCCCCAAACGCAATCTGGGGGTTATCCATTGAATGTATTTGAATAACGCTACTGCTTCTCGATCAGTCGAGTGAATCGTTGAATTAACACAACAATATCGTACCAGACACCGCACGCTGCAAACAAACCATTGTATAACGTCTGCTTCGAATCTCTGTTAGGTATATTCGTCTCAGATCTCAGCGTGTAAGTGATGAAGAATATCTTTTAAATGGTGGCAATATCTGTTTTCTGTTGTGATTCTTGCTTGCTTCGCTCGTCGATGCTGGCCAATTTGTTTGGCGGTTGCGTTTATTTACATTAAATTACAAACCTTTTAACCAGCGATTGAAAAACCTTGCGGGGTAGGGAATTCTGTTTCTTTCCCTCTCTTATGAAATGAGGCATGGGAAAGGGGAAGGTTTGGGGAAATGTTGGGATCCTTCCTTTGACTGGGTGCGATTCCTTCAAAAGAATGCTAGTTTGTAAGAAGGGGATAAAAGCGGCCTGGCCACTTTTCAACATATAAATTTTATTTAATTGCCTCGCAAAATGATGGCTAGGCCATGGAGAATAGCGATAATATTGAGTTTCATAAATAAATAACCCAAACCAGATTAACGAGTAAAGATATTCAGGTAATTTGTAGCTAACTTTCTTTAGGCTAATTTGTAGCCTAAAAATGTGTCAATTACGTGAATATCATAACTCGTACTCGTTGAAATTAAAACCACAAGGTCACAGACCCGGATACACACGGTGCATGGTGTGGAATCACTCCGAACTTTTTATTTCTTGTGTTAAACTCCATTTCCCACCGTCTGCTGAATAAAATGACTCCGGAGTCAGTTTATTATGAAATTGTTATGTTTAACCCATGGGGGGGGGTGGTTGGGGGGCTTAATGTTTTCAGATGAGGGCTAATGTATATTAAAGATTTACAACTGCCAATATCATTTTGAACAATTTTGAGGACGCAGTGTCTCTTTACTCACGTTAAGTTCGTTGAAAAATAAGCTTTTTTTCTGATGAATGCAGTATGAGTGCGATGGTTTAAAACTATATATTTATTGAGTTCGAGTTCGAATCGTCGAGTTCGAGTTGCCTTTTAAATTTCGAGGTCACGAGTTTGATGATTTGCTGTTAGAGTTCAAGTTCGAGTTGCTTTAGAGTTTGTGATGACCGAAATTTGTTTTCATTCGATAATCAATCTAAAAACAAATGTACACATGCGATGTTTAATCATATTGATGATGACATCCCCTTAACCCCCGAACGATACGTAACCGAATTATGGTCGGCCCAAACTATGATATGATAGGGTCACTACTACTATGTGGCACATCGACTTTCTGATCTATCATAAGTCCATTGAAGTGACCGAGTGTTAGTATACCTTGACCCTCGGTTAATTACACTATACACAAGTTAAATGCTATTGCCTTGAAATCCCTTGAACCATTTATAATCTAGGATTACAATGTACACTGATTACACCCCAAACACACACCATACGCAGTTCACACACACCCACATACAGACAGCAGGCACGCAACACTGCACTCACACTCTCACAAACCCTCCATTATAATCTCTCCATTTATAACTTAGGCTTGAAAGCGCCAAAATGCAAACAGTGTGTTCGTTACTTTTCAAGATATAAATGACAGGACAGTGCTACCCTTTTACCGCACATCCCCGTACTCACTGACACCTTTCTAACTAAGAACCCCTCCCCCGATCAAACATGCTACGTGTCGCTACCATCATATTAACTGGATAAAAATTAGTCCACGATATTGATTCTGAACACCACCCAACAAAAGATGAATTTGAACACACAAATAACGCAAAAATGTTATTATTGAATAGTTGTTTGTGATTGATTTTCATTAAAGCAAGCACACAGTATTTATTATAAAGAACAAGATGTAGGTTAAAGACAATACAGTGTTACAATGAAATTATACAACATGCAGATAAAATAGAAAGTGTTGATATGAAAGAAGTAGTAACTCAAGACAGCCACAAATGCATGGCTTATTTTCCCACGAGGTCCTTTAGTTTCAACATTAATAAAATAGCCAAACAGGCAAAAGACTGGAACTCGGACGAGCGAGTAAAAGACACCCAAAGGACGGACGGAGGATCTCATATTCTCATTCAAATTTTGCAGTTGCCAAGTGTTTATATGTCTCGTGACCGTCAAATGTCAGAAATCCTTTCAAACAAAAAAATAACACACTGATAAAAAATTAATTTTTGAATTTTATATATACCTAGATTCATGATATTTAATTGGTTGGGTTCAAGAATTCGGTAGTCCAAAAACAAAATACATATTTAAAATTACACACCCATTTTATACTTAAGGGTTCTTTAGTGTCCTGTTTTGATAGTGTTGCAGTTCAACGATAAGATGTCCTCACAGGAAAAGACTCCAATATGACAGCGCACAAGTTTACATAAATATCCATGGTATATTCCATGCGAATCTTCTGAAGACTTGAAGTAACTTTGTCCTCAGTTCAAGACGACAAGGTTTTCCCTCGATGACACTAATTTTCTCTGCAATAACAGTCCAGGTATTCTACCACCTCATTCCTGTCCGCTATGTCTTATTAAGGACCACAACTGGAATCCCTCTTTTTGATTCCAAAACTGAGGCTCTTCTGGCTTAAAAGACGACATAACACAGATCGGCTATTAAGCTCCGGCGGCATCCAATATTATAAATCCTGGCAAATGTAAAAGCTCAAATCTACCATTATTGCTAGATTAAAACTAGCTATAATATACTGTATAGCTTCCGGTTACTACTACGTACTGCTAGGCGAATCAACTTTTGCAACCAGCTTTATACCATCCTTTCACAAAGTTCCCAAGTCCCGCATCATGCATAACTACCTGACTGTTAATCAGTACTTTCCAAAAATTACATCACCTGACTTTGCATCATTCAATGTCAGTTATCCCCAGGGGAATTTCCCAGATCATGCAATGGTTTGGGTTGGAGTCTCAAAGCAATAAACAAAGTTTTGACCTCAGTTTCTACGTTTACATCTTGGGGAATTTTCCTGTTCCCCATTGTACCATCTATCTTACCGTGGCACCTTGCATCAAACAACACTAGGGATTCCCTGCTCTCTTTTTTATCATCAACAAAGTACTTTTCCCGTGAGAAATCTTTTCTCAAATAAAATTGAGAAATAATATTTTATCAAAATTTTAAGGGTAAATAATAACACAGATGTTTGTGCGTGCACTTTTTAACCCATTTTAACTTTATGCGCATTATCGCCACAGGAAGCTTGTTCCACATTCTCTATTGCAGTAAAAGTAAAATGTACTCTCAGGAGAGCTCTTGATTTTAGTACATAATTTTAAAGCATTTTCTTCGAGTATTGTATCGGTGAAAGACAGAAGCTTGAATACACGCTCCTTCAAAAACTAATAATGCGCTTTTTGTATTGATATATTGTGAACAGGGCAACGTTTAGCAAACCTGACCTGTTTCAACATTTGTCGTTCAACCAACATATTTTTTTATCAACATGTGTCCGGGATCCAAGACTGGAATGAATAAATCTTTGCATCATATTGTGAGTGGTCTGAAGTCTATTTTTTAAATTGAGACCACACTACCAAGAGATGCAGCAATTGTCAAAATGACACTGAATACGGACAGACCAGAAGATTTCACTGGAGCTTTGATCAGACAAGAAGCCTGACGATAAAGAAATTTGAGTCTAGCCTGGACGTCTGAAGAATTATTGAAATATGCTCCCCGGACATAGTTTTGTTTGATCATACAAACACCTAAGTACTCGAGTCTATTTTGACCATCAAATTTTGACCCATAGAACTGATAGACACGTTCAAAAAAATACTTGTTTTACCTGTTCTCTTTCATCCAAACAGAATATTTTAAGTTTTCCCCCATATGTAGAAGAATAAAACCACTTATGCACGATTCGAGAGTGACACTTTTTTTTTTAATGACATCAGGATCTTTGGTGTCAGCCTAATCATTAATTTATACTCTGCTCGGTGTCATACAATACTCATTAATATAACCAAAAATAGTAAAGGGCCCGTATGCTACTTGGGGAACCCCCCACGCAAGATTTTTTTTAAAATTTCATATCCTTAACGAACATAAATCACAGTACAGTGGCCTATAGGACCCTGTGAAACAAGCATTTACTCATAACAAAACTGCAAGCTCGGAATCAACTAAATTTTGTGAACAATTTGTTCTATTGAACCATGAATAAAACAGAAGATATGAATATGGTAACTTTTTCATTCAGATAGCACCAATCTGATTGAATATACTCATGGTGGAATCAAACTTAACCCGAAGGTTCTTCAGGTGCGGGAACAGAGGTGTCACCCAGATCTAACCGTATTGAAGGCAGTTTTTTTTTTAATTCAAATTTTCAAAAACGCAGTGCATGGCAAAGACAATAAATTCTGTCCTTTCTTGATTCATCTGCAACATGTTTTTGGACGTCCAGGTGTTTATGTCAGATATACAGCTTGAAAGGTTTCGAAGAGCATGCTCACAATCACGCGTATTCTTTGAATTAATCTAACAGAAAAGCTGATAACCATCACCATATGAGTGAAAGTTACCATTATGTGTTCTAATAATGTCACCGACTGGATGAGTATACATTATCAATCCTTGCAGGCCTACATTGGAGCCCTGAGGAACAGAGTAGTTGAAAGCATGCTGCTTGAAATGTCATTGTTAACCATCACTCGGATACTACGGTCAGTGAGATGGTGACCTAAATCAGGCAATAGTAGTGCCTGTGATACCAAAACTGGTTTCAAACCTTTTAATCAAAATATCAAGGTCAATGATATCGAAGCAGCAGCCAATAAAGCAATACAAGTAAGACAGCTTTATTAGCATCTTTATTGGGCTTGAAGGATGTAATTCTAACCCAGAGAAGGGCTGTCTCAGTGGAATCTTTGTATGCAGATTGCAATGGCTCACCAAGATCATGATCGCCAAAATGCTGTATTACCTGACGTGATGCTGCCTTCTCAATCAAGTTGGTAATGAATTTGATATTAACAACTGGTATCATGATCCAAAGATATCTTTTTTAAATTATGTTAGTGACAGAATGCTTCAAAGTGCCTGAATATGCCTGTCAAAAGATAACTTTTTACTATCCTGGTGATAATAGGTAATATTGACTCCAACAAGCAAAAGAGCCAGCACCATTTAGGCGATTTATATTGTTAGAGACTTGCAAGCAAGACGAGCAGGCTCGGCTACCGACTGGACGAGGCGAGCAAAATTGGTGATTTGGACGAGCATCGGCAATTGATGACGTGGTAAACGCTCGTCCCGCACCAGCCGCGGAGTAGAAAATGGTCTAGCAAAGTTAATTGATTGCCTTGACTTATGAAAGGCACTATCAGTGATTTGCTGAATCAGAAAATCGAAAAGATCATCAAAAACCAGATGCATGTCTGTAACAGGTATAGGTATCCTAATATGTACCCTTCACGTAATAAGACCAGATGCAAAAAACCCAATGAAATGGAGATTCATATTTTTATTATTATTATTACATGATTATTATTATTATTACCGCCAAGCCCAGCTGGTAGACAAGCCATATACTTTTAAAAAAGATTTTTTTTGTCACCATACGTGGAAATGCCGCCTCAAAAAGGGCTATACGTGATAGGGTTTAATAATGTTTTGCCAGCTGTGTATGTCTTTGTAATATCTCATACTTTTCACAAACGCCAGATGTGGAATAAATTAATGTGATATTATTGAAGCTTTTCTTTTTGTCCAGAAAGTTGTAATTATATTTTAAAACTTGAAAAAAAAATGCACAAGATAGTTACAAATACCGGTACTTGAGCCGCTGGGAATTTTAAAAAGAATAATGTCTTAATAAAATCGTTTTGAAGTGCGATTTGCATTACCATGATAACATTCACTGCTAAAATTTCCGCACAGTTATGGACTCCGTAAATTGAAATCATCCGTATTTTTCTCTTCAAAATGCTTTATGCGTATTAGTGTGATTACAACACAGAATTAAATTTAATTATGCGGATTACAATCAACTTCAGCCACTCAAATACATACAATAGGACACTTTGTACTGTGGTAACCGTGTATTTCTATCCAAACGCATGCACGTTCACGTCACTGGTGCTAAGGGAGGGGTCATTATTTACGCCAGGGGGGAAATGGAGGATTTGAGGGGGGAACCCGAAAAATTTTTGTAAGAGAGGGGGAACGTGAAATTTTTCATCAACGAGAGAGAGGGGAACATGAACGTTTAAATGGGGAAATGAGCATGATCAAGGGGGGAGTGTGAAATTTTTGAACAGAAGCGAGGGGGGAACGCGAAAATTTTTGCCGAAAAAAAGTTGAAATCCTCCATTCCCCCTGGCATAAATAATGACCGCTCCCTAAGACGGCATCACCGGCGCTAAAACGTTGTCGCTGACGCCGAAACAGCGCTGCATCACTGAAGCCATATGACCACATTAGACGCCAAATAAGGCAATCTGACGCCAAAGGTAGGAAAGCGTCGTCGTTTCCCACTTTGGTCGATCAATATACTACATTCATTTTACAAAGATTTTAACTCTCACATTAGACCGTAGGCCTATCGAAATATGGGCGTGAAATTTTAAGAACGAGTATGGGAATCAAGGTCATTTAATCAAAATGAAAACATTATTTATAATTGAACTGGGTCATCCCCTTAAAATGAACACAAGTTGTATGTACGAAAGAAGCTTTAAAATGCAAAAGTCACCTTGGTAAGTTTTGCTGATATAAATCTATCAAACTATACGCTGTCTCCATCCTTTGCCCATTAAAATACTAACCTACGTGCCATATTTCCTACTCACCTCATTGTACTTCTCTGCATAATTATTGTATAATTCTCGCATCTCCTCAGGAGTACCCTCCTCGATAAGGCGCGCAACATCAAGCCGCCATGCCTGCAAAGTGTTGGCCAATTCTAGGCGATCCTCGTTAGAGCTGGAGTCCTTAGGGCTTGCTGTTGCCATGTTCATTACCATAGCGTTTACAACATTAATAGATTTATTTTCAAGATTATCTGAGTGCGTTACATGATTTCACTGTCGAGAACTAACCATCAGTCCCGATTTAAAGGGACATAATTCATGATACAAAAATATGACATAATGAAAAGGAACCTTACTGAACTCACTTCCCAGTTTTAAAACATTTGGATGTTTTACATTCTGTAAAACCGCAAACATGGAGAGTTCCGGGTGTGGCATTTTGTGGCAATTTCTGGAACGAAATCAAAGGTGTTCCATCCCTGACAGAAATTTACAGTGTACCTAGCATGTTTGGCGACACAGTTCCAAGCATTTCAGACCGGTGTAGAAGTAACCATTTTCTCGGCGTACGCATATAGGCCGGGAACAATGGGTTGAACAATAGGGCAATCGATTCAGTTGCTCTTTAGGCAACATTAGTTTCACTCAACACGCTTTATCCTGTTATCGTCTATGGACCCCCCGGACTATGGCTCACTACCGTACTTATCTGCTTTCACAGACCGGTGTGAAAGCAATTAGAGTCCGGCGGGAGCCTAGTGTCGAGCTCCAAGACGATAACGGAATAACGCGTGAACGAATGTTGCGTGAAGAGTCAAAATTGAGTGCCCTATTCCTTACCGTTATAGCCGACTGTGAGTAGCCGGACTATAATTACTTCTACACGTGGATTCATGCATTTGTACTTTAAGGCTTTTAGTAAGAATATTGATCACTTGATAAGGAAAGATGATTAGCCGGGATAAAGCCACATATACTTAGCAAGGTCTGTGAGCTGATGACAATGCTTTTTCAAGTTTGGTACATGCTGGCACAGCATCCTTGTTCCAAAATTGCCACAACATCCACCTCCCCACCCCCGTGAAATTCTTCCTGTGTTACTGTTTTTATCAGAATTTAACATCCAAATTATTTTCAAACTCGTTGAAGTGATTTTCAGTTAAGGGTCCCTTTGCATTATGGCATTTTTTTCATACCATTATTTCCCTTTAACGAAACGGCGTACGGAGAACCTCGCCTGACTATATGACATGTTTTACGTATTTATAGGTATTGAATTGTTGTATATTGATTTCTTCTCTTTAAATGATATTCATGATGACGGTGCCATATTTCCTGCTCACCTCGTTGTACTTCTCTGCATAATATATTGTAAAATTCTCGCTCTCCTCAGGATACCCCCTCCCCCCCCCCGCCAAGGCGCGCAGCTAAAACCCTCAACTTGTGGGCTAATACTAGGCGATCTTTTTTGGATCTTTGGAGTCCTTAGGGCTGCTGTGCCATGTTCATTACCAGAGCGTTTACAGATTAAAAGATTTAGTGGTCAAGAGTATTGAGTGCGTTACAGATTTCACGTCGAGAAACTAACCATCAAGTCCCGGATTTAACGAAAAATGTAATGAGAACTCGCTTAGTGTAGCGGTTGGACTGCAAAATTGTCGACAAACCCCTCCCCTCGGTACAAAAAAACGCAACCACTTCTATCGAAAGATAGTAATATATAATTTTAAAAAATGATGGTTGTGGTCAAAAACTTTGGTGGCAAGCGGGTGTTTTTGGGTAAAGAAGGTAAAGAAATCACGTTTTTGAGCTTAAAACTTAAGGAAACCAAGATTTATTTAATTTCTAAAGCAAAACCAAATTTTAATCATGATGCAATACTATCAACCTCTGACAGTTAGTTTAGAGATTCGTTTTATTACATATAAAGGGTCTAAGAATTTAGCCCCCAAAAATCACTTTTTCCCTAAAAAAACATCGTTTTTATCAATGTACCAAAACGAGTATTACCTAAACCCTATGCAAGGTATAAAACCTCTATCAATAACAAAAAGGATACCATAAAACGAAGATTGTTAATATTTTTACTTTTTAAAATAAAAAAAAATGATATAATTGTGCAGCCAAAATGCATTTTCAGGCCTAGAAATCATCTGCCACCAAATATTTCAACACAACCATCATTTCTTAAAATTAAATTATCCTTCAACTAAAGGTGGTGTTGTTTTTGTTGACCGAGGGGAGGGGTGGTAACTCGAAAACTAGAGAATTTCAAAGCTCGGCCGCTCGTTACCTGTTTAAGTATTTATAGCTATGACATTGTGTATTTTGTTTTCTTAGTGATTCTTCTCTTAAATGGATTCATGATGACGGTGCCCTATTTCCTACTCACCTCCGTTTGTACTTCTTGCATAATTATGTTTAAATTCTCGCATCTCACTCAGGAGTTACCCTCCTCCCCTCGCCAATGCGCGCAGCTCAAACCGAAAAACTTGTTGGCTAATCCTAGGCGATCTTCGTCAGAGCTGGAGTCCTTAGGAATTGCTGTTGCCATGTTCATTACCATAGCGTTTACAGTATTAATAGATTTATTTAAAGAGTATCTGAGTGCGTACATGATTTCACTGTCGGGAACGAACCATCAAGTCAGGATTTATTTAACGAAATGCTAAGGAGGAAACCTCGCCTGCATCTCGCATGGACTATATGACATGTTTTACGTATTTATAGGTATTGAATGTTGTATTTTGTTTCTTTATGATATTCATGATGACGGTGCCATATTTCCTACTCACCTCGTTGTACATTATGCAAATTATTGGAAAATTCTCGGATTCCTTGGAGTACCCTCCTCGCCAAGCCGCGCAGCCTCAGCCCGCAACTTGTTGGCTAATCCTAGGCGATCTTCGTTAGAGCTGGAATCCTTAGGGATTGATGTTGCCATGTTCATTACCATAACGTTTACAGCATTACTAGATTGATTTTTAGGAGTATCCGAGTGCGTTACATGATTTTACTGTCGAGAACTAACCATCAAGTCCCGGATTTAAAGGTGATCCTCATTGCTCGGACGGCATATATTAAGCTATATACCAATGGAAAGCTTATTTTATAGCGATTTTATATGTAACTATGTCATATTTATGCTACTCACGATTTGGTTACAAGAGCCAAAATAACTGGATCGTCTTTCTAGCAACATCACTTCAGCGAAAGTCAATATTATTGACTTGGGCGCTGTGAGGTGGTGACGTCACCGATTGTGCAATCGTCGATGCAAGTAAACAAAATCCCATTCAATTGTATCGCTCGCTTCTGCGCTTTCGAAGACTTACCATTATTTTCTCTAAATTTTGCCCAACCAAATCAGAATTATGAGCAATACAGATACAGATAAGTATCTGGTAGATTTGATGGCTATATCCCACTCAGTCACCAGAGAATGCGGTTCAGTCGGCATTTTAAACATATTGAATTCCTTGCTTCGTAGTATTGCTGCAATTTGTTATGGTGAACAAATTGTCGCTAGTTCAAGAAATTACCGCCATGTTACGCTCGATGAGCCAAGACTTTACCGGAAAGCCAATAGCAAAGCCAACAGTGATTCATTAATAAAAAGGTTCAATTAACCATAATTGAGTGACTGTTTCCCGGTCTGGGAGAAAAAAGATTAAGATATCCACCGTTACTTCCCCTGATAGCGCCTATACCTCATGCAATTCCATCGGTTAGCATTAGAGGGTGTAACGTAAATCAATAGAAGACCCGTGTCTTTAAGCACGCGGTAGTTTTTGACCACCACACATGCTCCAGGGGCAGGTCTCCCTCACTAACCTTAAAGGCCAGCTATTTATTTTTCTTATTTTTTTTTGACCTAGAATTTTGTATATTTTAAAAGAAGCAGTAGCGAGATTCGCTACTGCTATTGTGGTCAGCGCTCAATATAACGAATAGCTCCGCTCTGGAACAGTTACAACGACCAGGAGCATGAGTGGTGGTTAAAATCACACACTTACGTGTAAACACAGCTTTGCTCTGAGCTGTGCTCGCTACTAGA
Organism: Ophioderma brevispina; assembly: GCA_023653785.1. Lineage (NCBI taxonomy): Eukaryota > Metazoa > Echinodermata > Ophiuroidea > Amphilepidida > Ophiodermatidae > Ophioderma > Ophioderma brevispina. The sequence goes on along the minus strand of JAMKCH010032319.1, from coordinate 2,356 downwards.
ATTTTTGACCTAGAATTTTCCCTCTAACCCTCTGCCTCTAACCTGAAAAAATAATGACAATTTTTATATATTTTAAAAGAAGCAGTAGCGAGATTCGCTACTGCTATTGTGGTCAGCGCTCAATATAATGAATAGCTCCGCTCTGGAACAGTTACCACGACCAGGAGCATGAGTGGTGGTCAAAATCTCACACTTACGTGTAAACACAGCTTTGCTCTGAGCTGTGCTCGCTACTTACGATTCATCGTAAGCGATGGGAATTCAAGCGATTTTTTCACATTTCTTGCACACTTATGAAGCCGGGAATTATAATTACCAATCTACAGAGATTAAGGAACCTATTCAACCAACATTTATCGCTATATTGGCGAAATTCAACACAGAAAAAGAGGAGCGATTTTTGCCAAGGTCAGAGAAGGAAAGCTTAAGCGTATTTTTAGGCGTAAAATCGCAACGAATATAGGGTTAGTTTTTGGTTTAAAGTAGCTATATTACACGATTATTTTTTTGGAGAAGATATTTTTGGCATCCTGAAGTCATAAGCTTTCCATTGGTATATAACTTAAAATATGCCGTCCGAGCAATGAGGATCACCTTTAACGAAACGCGTAAGGAGAAACCTCGCCTGACCATATGACATATTTTACGTATTTATAGGTATTGAATTGTTGTGTTTTGTTTTCTTAGTGATTCTTCTCTTTAAATGATATTCACCATGACGGTAAATTTAAATGATATTCATCATGACGGTAAATTTTATTCCCCAATTTACCAATCAAATACCCTTAAATCTTAACACCGAACAATTGCACTGTAAATGAAGTGTTAGAAAGATGGACAAAAACATGTTTAGCCTATTTAAAGCCTAAACATGTTTAGGATTTATACATGTTTCATATGTTTAAACTCTATCCATGTTTAGGATTTAAACATGTTCAAAACATGTTAAAAACTTCATTTACAGTGTGTATTTGGAACATTTTTCATATATATGTTTAGAATTATACTACTTCGCATCTGCTTTATATTTTGCATGCTTATTCATTTTGTTCTCAAGTTATCATCAATTAATTGTATGTATGAATGGATAAAACTTGCATTTATTGCAGTATTCAATGTTTTTACAAGACAGCACAAACAGCATAACAGAGTACAAAATCAAGCCAATTAGGTGAGCTCATTTATTTAAAGTTGCGCGCATGGGATGGCATGTCCCTACAACTGGTCCCCGAGATAGAACTTCTGTTAAACAGGTGTCTCTGGAATGCTATTGTGTTGGCTATACCGTCTAATATACAGTTACAGTTGTATAGCCACTCATTTGTATAGGGTCCTTTCAGGAAGAAAGACAACTTATATGAAATTTTTTGGGACTTTTGTATGCACTCCAGATCATCTAAGCATGCGAAGAGCACAATACATGCACCTAGTTCACCTGAAAATTTCAGCTATTTCTGCAGGTGACTCCTTTATGTATTAGTTAAAGGATCAGAAGCAGGACATTATCAGATATAATGTGTCTTGTTCAGACGTGGTGAACCCGGTAGTTGCTTGCAAGGCGAGCCCCGAAGGGGCTAGCCTTGCAAGCGACTAACGGGCATACCACGCCTGAACAAGACACATTATATCTGATAATGTCCTACTTCTTATTCTTTAATTGACATACACGTCGAGCAAAAAAGAAAGCTAAAACCTTAAAAATATGTTAAAATAATGCGTTTTCTGTACATTTTCATGATACTTAGCTATGATTTAATTAATTTTTTTTTACAATTTTTACAAATAAAAACACTTTTATGCCCACGTTTGCTTATTTGGTTGTTGTAAAAGTCTAGACTTTATTGAAAGGATCATTCACAATAGGGGTAACAAATAATGAGTCGAGCTTTTGTGAAAGGGATAATCGGATTTCAAGGTTCAAAACTCAATTGAAATAAGGCAATCAATTGAAGCTGGAAGAGCTTTATAATATTACGCCCCAACGACTTGTTTTGAATACAGCTAAGTATTTTGTAATCAGCTAGCATAGCCAGTTCCTGATAGTAATGGAGTGTAACAGTCACGTTTGTTGTGGTTTGTTGTGACAAATTTGGTTCGATGTCTTTCTTTGCTTTGGAAGACGATTTTGATGATGAATACTTAATTAGAGCAAGTCAAGACACCAATGATCGTTTTGTGGAGACGTGAAAAGCAAAGGTAAGGTCGTTGAGCTTGAACTGTGTCTTTTTAATATATAACATCTCTTCTTTTTCTAATGAATTGATATTTAGCATATATTTGCAAAATCCGCGCACATTATTGGTGGAATTCACCTTTGACCAGTAGAAATGTCATTCTTTGACACTACAGATTTTAT
>JAMKCH010032318.1:0-25338 GCA_023653785.1 Ophioderma brevispina | reverse complement strand
GGTAAACCACAACTTCTCCTTCAAACTCAAAAAACTATGGGGTCACTGGTACTACTCTGATTGGTTCAAAATCTATCATGTGGTACGACGCAAGCTGTAAATATTATTTCCACTCATTCTGATTTTAGACTATCAATATGGCATACCACAAGAGAATCAATTTTAGGGCCTTTGTTATTTATTATTTATGTCAACTCTCTTCTGATTGTATTAATTGCCCCCAAATGTGTCATGTACGCTGTGATACAACTCTTTTGTTTAGCTCATCGACTAAATCTCTATACAAATTGAATATTGACTGATAATTGATGAATATTGCAGCATTGGTTGAAGCACAACAAGAGCTTACTTAAATATAAGAAAACCAAGACATGTTTTGGTACAAATATGGGTTTGAGCCAGGGGGGGCAGGACACCAAAGTAATGCACTAAAGGTGGGGAAGGGGTATTTGGGTGATGTAGAACACATATAGGAAATTCGCTAAAAGTTCGTTTTTTGGGGGTGACATTTTCTTTTAAACCAGATATCGCCAGTGCTGAAAATTGGCACAGAGAAAGAAGAAGTAATTTAAGGAGGAGTTATGGCGCTCACCAGGTGAGCACCACCACAGACTAGATTTTTAGTAAAAAAACCCTTGAGATTTTGAATTTCGCGCGTTTTCCAAAAATCCTCTAAGGGACAAGAATTAAAATTCGCCGGTGCCTACTCTCCTTCTACTACAGGTTTACAACACATCGCACACATTCCACAAAGCTAGAGCAATAAGGATAGTTGTTATTTCGGGTATAAGCGACGGTAATCTTCCAATTTGATGACACGCTATTTGTGGATCAGAGTTTCATGCGGCAGTTGTTTCGTGGGCATGGAATGTAGAGAATTCGATTCAAAGGTTCACCCATTCCGGCCAGAGCTACGCAAAGCAATGTTTAAATCTACGATCAAGAAAAACTTGCAAGAATTCTCGATACTGCCTAAAATGATAGTAAATGTAGCTACAGCTGACCGCGGCGACTGATTGTGTGTGCCTGGTGTGTGGAAGCATTGACTGAGTAGGCTAGCCCAGGTTGCTCACTCATCATGATCCGCTACGATATCCCATGTATTGCGTTGTAGGAGAACACAGGGAATGTAATTTTAGTAGTAGGTAATTCAATGTGTAGTTTAAATCTCAGTGTGAAATTTTACCATTTCGCCACACATACACAGTCGTTGTCATTGCGTTGCAAGCGTGAAGGAGTTGTGTGTGTGTAAGACCGTCAGTTGACCAGTGTTGTTGGCCTTTGGCTTGACCATGCCATGATAAAATACGTTCGTAAAAATTGGCATCTGACATGTCAAAGCATCTCTGCTATGTTGTAATGATAGTATGAGTTTCCTTACGTGCGTCATGGCCCTGACATATTTGGGGGGGGTGGGGAAATTGGGCAGTAATTTGTGCATTCAACAGACTGCATGCTTCACGGGCCTGCACGATATCAAAACATTCATCGGGGCCGTACAACGCATGCGCAAAAGGTCAGGATAGATGCTGTTGGTGTTGCTCGGTCGTCTCAGCCCCGTTACTAATCGAAATACGTCCCACCCCCCCCCCCCTGGGGGTTGAGCAATTCAAAACTTTTCTGTACTATTGTAATGACACTATTGATAGAGTAGACAGTTTAGACTTGGGTGCATTTTCGATCCAAACTTAACGTGGTATAATAATATTGATTATATCTCCTCCATTATTTTTAAACGCATTGGTGTTATTCGAAGGGTTAAGTTTTATCCCCCCTCAGCTATCTTATCGGCTGCCAATGCCGTGATTTTTCCACATTGATTATGCAGTCCAGTTTGGTCAAACTGCAATTTTGAATTAGCAATCTCTTCAAATTCTTCAAAACAAACTTGCCCTGTGCTACTTTCTGGACATTCGTACACCTATTGTGACTATGATGAGGCACCTTGGGCTGGATAAATTAAGTGACAGATGGAGCAAACATATTCTTTCCGTGTTTTTAAATGTCTTCAAATGATGACTCCTTTTACTTATCATCACTCATTTACTTTTACTTTAATATTCACACCCAAAATACTCGTAGCCAATCATGTAATACACTTGTCATATCCTCTTGGAGTATCATACCGACCTTGCAAACGGACCATTCCAACAAGATGTGCTTTCATGTGGAATAATCTTTCACCACATGTCCGCGAAGACATTTTTTTCAGATAATGAATGTTAACCTTTTAAAATCTAATATTGTGTTTTGGATCATTTTTTTATGCTTGTGCTGTTTTATTTATTGCAGTTTCCATGATGATTGCTGTATCTTTTTCCTTGTTGTCTTATTATTTTAAGGCAACCCTTGATTGAACATCTTATTTTATGCTGCTCTAATTAATCTGTTTCCAACATTATCAACATAATTCTGTTGTTTTTTGTATATACAGGTATTATTATAATTTTTTTTTTCACTTGTAATTATATATGTATATCAGGGTCTCAGGGAGACCGTTTTGTATACCTGAGTGAGTAACCCTGAATAATAAGTTTTACTACTACTACTACTACAATTGACGGTATTTTTACCGGTGGAACGCAGATCTAGTCCGGCGGGAGCCATAGGTCCGTGGTTCCATATACGATAACGGAATAACAGCGGTAAACTATGTTACTGGTGAAGAGTCAGGCTGAAATAATCGATTGGGCCTGCTATTGGTTCACCATTATTCCTCCCGCTATGAAGTACGCCGGAACAATAAATTACTTTCTTACACCGGAACTACCCACCATTACACAAAATGCGAGTGATTTAGTGGTGTGCTCCCTTTGAACATACAATTTTTTTAGTTTTCTTTATTTTCATAAACATTGGTTCATTCTAAGAAAAGTGTCACTTATTATTATGATATATTCATCCGATTTGGAAAAATAGCCTTTTGAACGTGGAAAGTCACAGCAGAAAATGCGCTCTTTTTGACAATGCAGCTATGTGGTCTGGCCATGGCAAGGAGTGGACAATGGTGTTAAGAGTTTTATGAAAATAATGCGTCGAAGAGTGAGAAATTGAAAACATTTATGTGAAACAAAGCATCGGATGCACAAGCTCTAGGAAGCGATTTCATGGTGCCTAAGCTTCGCACCCCCCGGGCCCCGTCCCCTTAACAGCCTCAAACAGCATCAAACACCCCCCGCCGAAAAATGACTAATGTGCGGCGCCCGAATGCATCCGATAGTCCATTCCGCTTTCCACTCTTCTCCTTTTTTCTCACCTTTTGGGATCATTGTGGGGCCCTGCTCGGGTTCAGCTTTCGCCTACGCGTTCGCGTTTGGTGGCTCCTCGTTCGGTTTCGTATTACGGTTCTTGTTAGGGCTACAGCTAGGGTTCGATCGGTTCGGGGTAAGCCTCGGTTAAGGGTTAATGTTTTGAGTTATAGGGTTAGGGTTGGGTTAGGGTTAGGATTTGGGGCCTAGGGTTAGAGTTAGGGTTAGAATTACGGTTAGGGTCGGGTCGATGTTAACATTGGGGCTGGGACTAGGTTTTAGGAGTATTAAAATGCTCGCGTGGAAATCCACGCAAACGTTACCTAGAAGATGGTAAATGTGTATGAACCGATTATTGCCTCTTTAAATGGGCTTACCGTTGTCATTTTGAACACGGTTAGGGTTCAAAAAGAGACCGTTTGGAGACTTTATAAAAAATAATTAATCAATTTATTAATGGTATTAAACTAACTTAATAGCACAGTTCACAGTGATCTTTCTTACACCATGCTGTCTGGGAATAGAATGGGCAGTTTGATGACAAAATGGCCGTTATTTGGACTTTACCGGAGGGTAATCGATGTTCGCTTGAAATTGCAATGCATTTACCGCGAAGGAAGATGTCCCAGTTGTTATCTCTAGATAGACATAAATTTGAAAGATAAAATTTAAAATTAAAATTGGGGGGTTTTTCTAGTTTTTTTTTTTTATGTTTTTTGGTTTTTTTAAATATAGACAAAACCGACACTTTAACCAGAAATGGCCAAAATGAACAAATCATGTTAATCCGTAAAATTGCTGGGTAGACTGGTTGTGACTAATTTTAGGGTGAAAAAGTCTCTAATACACCGAAAGCTTCATGTGAATAAAATAGCAATTTATTCTATAAACCATCATTTTGGGGGCCTCAATTTTGCTTTCTCTGCATGAAAACCAATTATGAGTGCGGCACATGCCCATACAGCGCTTTAGAAGGGCGCACACCACCAATAACGTCCCATTGGTGAAATACACGCTAAGTTCAAATTCACCCCACGTGGACATCAGATTTGTATGTTTTGAAGATTTTCTATATGAAAAAAAAGATAACATTTTTAAAATCAGGGTATTTGATACCGATACAGATAGAATTCCGAGATACAAAGGCTTGTGAATAGCGCCAACCACTTTTTTCCACCCGACACGAAACGCCATAGCCGTTAGCCGAGACGGAGTAAGTCCGAAGGCCTAATTTATGTGTCAGATTCAATTTATTTATTTTCTGATATCCAAGTATAGAACATGTCTGCAACTATTCATTTAAATATTACATTTGAACATCAACAATATCTACCACCATGCCACACCATTTGTTACAATTACGGGTATGTTTTTTTACCGGAACTACCCACGATTCCAAAATGCGGAGTGATTTAGTGGGTTTGCTCCCTACAGCACTCAATGGAGAACAGAATAGCAGATGCGTGGTAGGACACTCAGTCACACAACGAACACTGTAGTTATGACACCGGCTTTCACAATTTCCAGCAACTGTGTGTAAATGTGAAACAAAATTCCGCAAAAAGCGATCGTCTGCTCACACACAGCACAGAAATTGGAACCTGGCGAGTTCGCGCTGTAATCATCTTTTACACCAACTTCAATATGTACATATTCATAATACGGATGAATAGTTCGTACGGCAGTCTTTAACGCTGGGAAGAGGTGTCCCGGGCACAGTTTATGAACTATGCCCGCTCTTCCCGGGGCATAGTTCATTTTGGTTCAATCTTCAATTCTTGAAGCTAGTTGAATTTATGCCTCCACACTTTTAACCAATCATATTACAGGATCTATATATGAGGTATATAAACGGAATTATTATTTTGTGATTCTCACTATCCGTGCAGAAGGTTTCCTACCGGTGTTATTGCAACTCGGGGCGCAGCACATGTTGTTGCTACGGGTGTCGACGAAATAGCCTCAAAAATGCGTCAAGTTGCTTTTAGAGCAATAACTATTAATACGAACGTACACATCCGTTGAGAAATACCAGTAAGAGGCTGTGCACTCTCATGCATAAAGTCAACAGTCGTAGCTAGTCGTATTGACCACAGGGAAAGAACCGATAAAGGAACCGATAACATGGGTATCGAGGCTAGAGGGAAATAGGCGCCTATTTCCCTAGGAAAATAGCGTCTATGTCCCTGTGATCTCTTTTTCGCTCTCTTTCTCGGAAATAGTTAAAACTATTGTGGTCATGTGACGCACTTTGAACCAATCATATGAACATGAAATATTCACGAGGGATATACAAAACAAACTTTAATGGTCATGAGGGTCTGTGGACTAATTGGCCCCGAGGTGAAAATGAGGGGTGGGGACTATTTCCCTGAGACCGAGATCATTTTAACTATTGTTAACGATTACATTTTGTGATTCCGTATGATAAGGCAAGTAATTTAAATGCATATAATTCATTGCGACAGTCTCAATTTTTACCCGTGTTAACTTTGTTTGCCCCTCCCAAAATGCTGGAACATTGAAGCGGCGAGCCCAAGTCAAAAACTTCAATATTGATCAGGGAACCCAAGACGCCTCAACACTTTGTCTCCCGAGTTTGGTTCAGGGATCTACAGTGGTCTTCTACTATATCTCGAAATCGACTTTTGGTCGATTGGCCTGTTGGAAGCTTCGTTGAAGATTGCTGGCCTCTATGGTTATATTAAATATGATGAATGATGATATATATTACTATATTACTGTTAGTATATCTCATAAAATATATTACTTATAACGCAATGTGCGTGTAATATACTGTACTGTATTATATTCGTTTCTGTCAGGTAGTGGCCGGTAATGACGGGGGGGGGGGGGTAAGTGTCCACGCTGGCTCGAAAAGGCCGGACGATATATGGACTAATATGTATTTTTGTCCTATATACTTAGGGAATTCGACCTTTTCAAGCGTAAATTTGGTCACCACAAACTTTATGAAATTTGAACAATTTTCGCCCACTACGCGCGCATGGTCTTTCAATGTTCAGACTTAATTGGGGCAAATCTCCGAGACTTACAAATTGGATCTCTAGGGCGGCACGACTTTGGAATTTGCTGGTGAATAGTAACCCGACGTATCATCGTCCGGGCTCCATCGCGACAACAGACAAAGAGTAAAAGATGTGGCGTGGAGAGTCAACTAAATCGAGCCCTAGCTATGGTTCACCGTTGTCCCGGACGGTGAACCGGAGGACTAATATCCTGCCACATGCCCCCTCTGGAGTCGATTGCCTCGGTACGCCACTCGGGTACCGAGGACGCTCTGATGGACTGAAAATAATGAAATAAAAATTCCTTAAAAAAGGAAAGGGCATGCAAGGGAAATACCATGTAAAAGGTATGGAAGGGGAAGTTTTGACTTTGTGACTTTTTTGCACATACTTAGCCGAGGCATACATATGAACGTAAATATTACACAGAGGTGATAGGGGCTGCAGATCCCTTACTATTTACGATTTTTAAGGCAATGTGACCAATCAACATATATAGAACATAATAAACCTTATTCGGGAAAACAATCAACGCATACTTACCACCACAAGATTGACCATGCCAGACCACAGACAGAACTGGAAGAAGCAATCCTGATATTTTGTATGCGACGGACGTAAATTATTCTACGGATTCGGCCCGACGTCCAACGTGATTCAATAACCTTTGTTTTGTAAATATTATAAAGCCACTTCCCAAAAGGTAAAGTCCCACGTTCAGCAAAACATTGTTCACCATGACTTCATTGTTTTTTGTTTAAATTTTACTTCTGTCAACAAAGACTTAAATTTTTCAACATGTTTTAAAAATGTTCATAAACGCCATGCACCTCTTTCAATTCATACAAACTTAGAACATTCGTTACGTCATGACTATTACCTTTCATTCCACCGTATTGAATCGTAAATATCACATTTTTATAAGAAGTGTGCAATGGCAATCTATCTATACTAAATACTAAAAAATTAGATCAAAGGAGACGATCTGAGGTTAAAGGTCACTTACAAAATCAGCTTTTTAGCTCTCACAGCAAAATGGTGGAATTGAAATATTGGTGCGAAACTTTACAGATGGAGATGGGGTATGAAAGGCCGATCTATCCAGATGAATTGAAAACTTTATATCGCTATATGCGGGCATCCACCTTTAAGCATCCGTTAATTAATTCAATGCACTCATAACGATTTAAAGACGTTGTTAACCAGCAAATGCTGAATAAAATTTCCAATAAAATATTCCTGACAACCTATACTAATTCATAAATTTTTCGTCCATATTTCGCTTTTACGGTTAAGCCAAATGGCGATGTCTAATTTGGGATTTTGGCCGCACTCCTGTTGCTGTTTCGCCTCTATATTCAGGGTTTTCATTTTTAGTGTTACCCGTCGTGTTTTTATTCCACAGCGCGCACGACCGTATGCAGGGTGGAAGTGTGATAGCTTTGTATTTCTACTCTTTTGACATTAATATCTTTTTGTAAATGTTACGTCATGTTTCGCTGGGCGGATCTTATTGAGCACATATCCATATGAAGTTTAAAAGTGCACAACATTTCTAAATATCATGCATGTAGATTTAGAGGATATAAACAAACGAATATTTATGCAACCACTGCTATTGAAAAGTAGGTCAAAAACCCAAGCGAATAGAGGGGTAGCCCGTAGGATACCCCGCCCAAAAATGAAAATGAAAATTCGTGATTGCTTACGTACTGCTAGGTATGTTGGTATCATAGGCGGATGGGGGGGCGCACCCGGCGCTTGTAGATGTAGAAAAGATGCTTGTAAGATGCTGTTGCCGCACAGGCGCCCAGGAAAATTACCTTTGTGTTGTGGGAGCCCTTCCGACACAATTTGTTTCACTCGGTTGAAATCTGAAGTGCAGGGGATACTCTTCTTTGTTATGTTGTTTGGTTGCCTTTGCTTTTAAAAAATACCCCGACAACATACAATTTGGCCCAAGATAACCCCAATATTGAAATTTTATTGGCCCAATAATGGCTTACAATATTGTACCAAGATAATTTACTCATGGGCCCTAGAATGGACCACTTATTGGCAATACAATAAAGGGCCAATAAAAGAGGCAACCTTGGCCAATACTCTGTCAATATTGGTACCAATTTTTGCCCCATATTAGTTTTCTGCTCGAAACAATTAATTGGCATCTTCAATCTTGTAGTTATCCCCTTGAGCCCAGTGGGGGCCAATAATATCAACGGTGCACCAATTCACCTATGAGCACGAATTAGCACTTAATTAAAATTGCATTCATACCAAATATCGGACTGACCTTCCCCCCTGATCGAGGGAAAGTGTTTGCATTACTACTATTTACAAAGGAGTGAAGGGAAGGGAAGTTAGTAAGTTATGCAAAAGGTGTGAACATTGGATAATTCCTTTTTACTGACATGTACATTCTATGGTGTCAAGTATATCTATGGTTGAGTGGAAATGGTGTGTTTAATTGATTCCCTAATTCAAAACTATCTTGAGTGAAAATGATCAACCCAGGCATAATACTAATTATATCAGTGATTGAAAAAAGTTCATTTTTTATCACGTCAGAAATAGAAAATGAGAGGCCTTTGAGACCACGCCACACTTCACAACATTGGACCAATGTTGAGTGCCAATGGAAAACAATATTGTCCAATTATATGTCAACAAGATAATGCAAATGCTAATATTGCCAAGGGGGAGCATATTGGCTCGCATTGGTCGGACAAGACAATGCAATGCTAATTGTGCCAAGGGAAACACATGTTGGCTCGATATTGGTCGAAAGCTAATGCCAATGCTAATTGCTAATGGGAAACCCATATTGGCTCGATATGGACGACAAGCTAATGCCAATGCTAATATTGGAATGGGGAACCCTTTGGCCTCGAATTGGTCGACACGGAGCTCATGCCAATGCATAATATTGCCCAATGGGAAACCCATAGTGGCTCGATATGTCGACAAGCTAATGCCAATATGCCATGGGGAACAATATTGGCTCGATATTGGTCGACAAGCTAATGCCAATGCTAATATTGCCAATGGGAAACCAATATTGGGCCAATATAGGTATGTTGTCTGGGATATAGGCGTCGGCACTCCCCCCCCTTCAGAATTTCGAAGCAAGTGAAAAAAAAATTAAAAACGAATAGTGGCTGGCGCCCCCCCCCCCTTATTGAGAATTCCTGGATCCGCCCCAGGCTACTCATCCGTGTATCAATGGAAAGAAGGAGCATCATAGCATCCGTCGGTATCAAAATCAAGCATCTGTGATATTCCTTCGTCGTACTACACATGTTGGTATTCTCCCTCCCCAGCCATCATTCAGATCAACCCTATTTATCTATACCCGGGGATGTTTTGTTTTTGCGTGAAAATTATCGTAACGGTATAATGTCAATTGGCAACTGTAAAAATTAAGTGTTTAGGTTTTGTAACAGTTATTTAAAAAACTAGACGCGTTTAAATACACAACAAAATAAAAAATACAAACTTTTTTGGTCAAAAAGTGGCATTTTCTTGGACCACTGCTCCTATAAATCACTAAAAAGCATGAAATTCAGCGCTGTTTTTCCCATTTTAAATACGAAGGCAATGTGAGTTTAACATAAACGCCTTAACGCGTTAAAACAATATTATCCTAAGTGTTTAGAAAACTAAAATAAAACACGTTTTGTGTTATTTTGAACCACTATAGTGTTAAGCTTCTAAATGCTTGGGTATGGTGTTAATTCGAACACCTTGGTGTTAGTCTTCCTAAACGGCTGGCAAATGTATAGTGTTTTAAAAGCGTTAAGGCGTTCATGGTAAAACATGCCATGCTACTGATTTAAAAATGAGAAACACGATGCTGAATTTCAATGCTTTTTGTTAGACGATTTCTAGGAGCAAGGGTTATCTACGAAAATACCCACCTTTTGACTAAAAAGTTGTATTTTTTATATAATGTCGAATAAGAGTAGGGTGTAAACGCCCTTACTGTTCCCATCCCCCACCTCAAATAGCAAAGGTGCCATGTTAGGAGCGTTCCCGTTATCATGGATACACGCGGCCCCGGATCACACTCTAGCTGAATAATGCCCTTAAAACAACCACCACAAAGCCATTACCAATGACTTGTGTATAACGAGCAACAAACAAACTCTTCCACTCCTCTTCTATTTTTTTCTGTTAAAAAAACTGGAAAATAGTTTTACTATAGACCGTGTCTTCACTTTTAGCTAACTGCTACTCCTGCAAAATATTTTCCACTCTTCGGATAGATCATGATAGTGTAAACTGTTTTTAATGTATCTGTTTGTTTTTATGTTTTGCGCCTCGGAATAAGGTTTTTCTAGATAGATGGCGCATTATAAATGCCTTATTATTATTATTTATTATAAAGTAAATCAACTGTGAAGTCCCATGCTACAGATTCTATAGATAACTAATATCAACCTTGTTTTTTATTTGATATATAATGTTCTAGACAGTTTTTAATGCTGATTCTGAATCCTATGGGTTCCAGGCGAGAGAAACCCCGAGGCATTTTGTAAAACCGAAAAAAAAAATCATAATGGCCACACGCAAAACACAATATTCATCTGTTGTTCATCTCCAAAAGTGTGTAATTTCTCAGCCTTCTCTTTAAACATGATTCCTGACCAATTAACATATGATTCTGCAACCCGTAATAGTGAATTCATATGGCCAGGCCAATACAATAAACTGTCTGATCGTGATCTCTTTTTGACTGGCAGTTTGGTAATTTTAGTATCTAACTGGTGTTTTTTACAGTCAAGAATTAAATTTAAAATCCATATTAACTCTTTTTAAAATGTGATTATAAATTCCTTCCTTCATTATAACCATCCAAATTAGCTTCCGATACTCTAATATGGTTATAATTGATAAATGCCATAGGCTTAGGGAAGCGGGGGACTGTGTGGTCTCAAACATACCCTTGAGCCCCAATAATCTAACTTTTTAAACATCACATTCCAAAGCTCCCGTCCCCAGTGGCAAGCGTCAGATTTTCATTTTCTTCTGGGGGAAAACGGAGGTAGGGGTTGGGGTGGAAGTGAATTTTTTTTGGGGGGGTAAAGTGAAATTCGGGGATTGGGTGGGGGGCTTCCAAAGTTTGAGGTTTTTACAAATGTTGACTCCCAAAGCGCTGATTTTTGCCAAAAATTTCCGTCATTTTTCTTCTGGCTGGGTGTGGAGGGAAGCAAACCGGGGGCCCAGAAAAAAATGGGGAAATTAACCCCCCCCCCCCCCGGGCCCCACTGCCTCCTCCACCCTCCGCACTCGAGGCCTCGGCCAACTCGCCGGTGCCCCCCCCCTCCACCCACCCCATCCGAAATCTTCCTATGCCAATGAAATGGTATCTAAACTACTAAGACTATCGCTTTAATGTATTTGTATATCCCCTGTCAATCAGATCAGTTTTACATATTTTAGCTAATCAGAGTAACTTGATACATGTGAGAGTACAATCCAAGATAGATATTCAATATGTCTTGGAAATTGCACTACTAAGACTAAGCGGCGAAAAATCCAATAACTAATATCTACAGTGGAGTCCTAAAGTTGAGACGTGCAATGAAAAGAATATATTGGAACATTTTTTTTCTTTAAACTGCAAAAATATTGATAGAAAATGATGGTTGTTACTAAAATGTAACTAATAATCTTTGTTTATCTAAAGCTGTATCGGTCACTGATGTGTTTATTTAGTTATCTTAAAGATGGCAAGCATTTTTAATGCATATGCAAACAAATTATTTCAATTTGCAAATTGGCATCAGCACATTTAAATATGGACGTTATCCAAACCTGTTTTTATATTCTTTTCAGACAGTAACTGAATTATCAGGCACATAGAGTAACGTAAAAAATACTAGGCTTAAATCTGATTTTCTTGTTGTAAGTGATGTGAAGTATTGATTAGTGTTATCTTTGCAAAAGTTTGTAAAACAGTTGTGATATGAATAAGAATAAATAAAATAATAAATAAAAAAAACTTAGGTATCGAACAAATTAAAATAGTGTAAGTTGGAAAATTTGGGGGGAAATAATGATTTCAAAAACGTTGCCAAATGAACGAAAAAGACGCAAATTAGTTTCCACAGGTTTACCCTTCCTTCTCGTGCCAATGAGGTGTCCCACCAAGGCTCTATACTTGGTCCTCGCCTCTTTCTCATATAATGTCCATGACATTCCAAAAGCTCTAAAACAATTTTCCTAGTTTCTCTTTGCAGATGATACAACATATTCTTTCAAATCCAACATGGAAACCCACATTATCAAAAATTTTCAATTTTTGCTTTTTTTAACTTTTTCTTTGTTTTTAAGGACAACAAATTATCCCTGAATGTAAGCAAAACAAATTATATTCACTTTCACATAGTAAAAAAACAAAACATACAAAAACCACATACAATATCAATATTGGACAATATTCCTCGAGCCGGTTGATATACAAAAATTTGTGGGAGTATATTTTATAGCCAAAACTAAATTGAAAACATCACATGTATTAAAACTAAAAATCAGGTTTCCAAAGGGGGTTGGCATCCTTAAAAAACTCAAACACCCACTTCCCTTCCAAAATTTTGATTCACTTTCCAACCAACACACTTATGTCCAAACTGTAACATAAGCCGGGCTACACATATCCCAAACACCAACTCTTTGTCCGTGGACCAGTACAGAAAACTACAAAGTTGACAAACTTGTTTTAACTTAAAAAAGGGCCTCCGACAGGTTACAAACTCACGAAACGTTCTTAATAATTTTGGTTTCGAATTTTGCTCAAGTGAAACGACCTATTTACGTCGTAGGGACTGAAGGGGAGTGTATTACTTCTCCCCCCCCCCCCCTACAGAATTGGTCTTTTGGTAACCTGGATTACTGGATAACTATAAATTAGCATTGGTTGGGTTCATTTACCTACTACCATCATAATCTCATTTTCCCTTTTGTCCTATCAGGGGGGGGGGGGTGGGACGTCTTTCGATTAGTAACGGGGCTTATACGACCGCGCAAACACAACACATCTATTCTGACCTTTTGCGCATGCCGCGTTGTGCGGCCCCGATGAATGTTTGATATCGTGCAGCCACTCGTGAGCAGGCAGTCTGTTGAATGCACAAATTACTTCCCCAAGTTCCACCCCCACAAATATGTCAGGGCCAGTGACGCACGTATTAGAAACTCATCATATACTTTACAAAACATAGCAGAGATGCATTGACATGTCAGATGCCATGTTACGAAAGTATTTATCATGGCAATGGATTAAGCAAAGGCAGACAAACATGTCCACTGACGGGTTCTTTACACACACACACGCCAGTCACGCATGAACTCAATGACAAACGATTGTTGTATGTGTTTTG
This sequence comes from Ophioderma brevispina, assembly GCA_023653785.1. NCBI lineage: Eukaryota > Metazoa > Echinodermata > Ophiuroidea > Amphilepidida > Ophiodermatidae > Ophioderma > Ophioderma brevispina. The sequence goes on along the minus strand of JAMKCH010032318.1, from coordinate 11,679 downwards.
GCGACATTGGAAATTTTCCCACTGAGATTTAATTAAACGCACATGAATTACATACTACTAAAAAATTTACATTGTCCGTGTTCTCCTACAAAGCAAACAACTGGGAGTATCGTAGCGGATCATGATGAGTTGGTCAAACATCGGGCTGAGGCCTAGCTCAGTCCAATGCTTCCACACACCCTGCACACACAATCAGTCGCCGCGGTCAGCTAATATTTATATCATTTTAGGCCAAAGTCTCGAGAATTCTTGCAGTTTTTCTTGATGTAGATTTAAACATTGGCTTGGGTAGCTCTGGTCGGGAATGGGTGAACCTTTGAGTCGAATTCTCTACATTCCATGCCCCCGAAACAACTGCGCATGAACTCTGACCCAAAATAGCCTTGTCATCAAATTGGGAAATTACCGTCTCTGATACACTGGAAATAACAACGATACGTTTGCTCGTAACTTTGTGGATGTGTGTCGATGTGTTGTACACTGTAGTGAAGGAAGTAGGCAACGGCGAAATTTTAAATGCCTTTTCACAGTTAGAGGGATTTTTGGAAAAACGCCGCGAATTTCAAAATATCAGGGTTTTTTTACTACAAATCTCATTTGTGCTCACCTGGTGAGCGCCAGATTAAATCCTCCTTAAATTACTTCTACTTCTTCTTATCTCTGTGCCAATTTTCCAGCACTGGGCGATATCTGGTTTAAAGGAAAATGGTCACCCCACAAAAACGAACTTTTAGCTGATATTTCCCATATGTTTCTACACAGGCACCCAAAATAACCCTTCCCCAACTTCGTGCATTAACTTTGTGTCCCTGCCCCCCCCCTGGTCCATTATTGAGAAAGAGAGAACGCCCTCTTTTTGGAAACTCTTCGGTTAATTTTTTAATTCTCTGCTAAGAAATGTCTTTAGGTATTCCTTATTTTCAATTAGGAAACACAAGGTTGAGATTCCTTGGTTTCAGTTTCAAAATGTACATAATAATTTTGTTCTTTTCACTTTTTTCTCATATAGAAAAAAAAACCGGCCCTCTACGTCGAAAACTGACCTGATAGATCTGTTACTACTTCCTTGACAGAATTTTCTTTTTATATATTCATTCGCTTGCTAACTAAAAAATATTGTTTGAGTTGATTTACGTATATAAACTCACTCCCTTAATATTCCTCTTTAACCCCTAATGTCCATATGAGAGAAAAACGCCGCCTTCTTGGAAAAGTCTTCGGTTATTTTTTTAATTCTCTGTAAGAAATGTCTTTGTGGTATTCCTTTCAATTAGGAAATAAAGGTTGAGATTCCTTGGGTTCAGTTCCCCAAACGTAATAATTTTGGTTTCACATTTTTGTCATCTAAGAGAAATCGGCCCTCTACGGGTCATAAATTGACAGGCAGTGTTATTACTTTCTTGACAGAATTGTCTTTTGGTAACCTGGTTCACATGGTAACTAAAATTAGCATTGTTTGGGTTCATTTACATATAAACCATCCTAAATCCCCCTCATTTCCCTTTTTTTTGTTTTTTTTGTCCATACAGGGGGTTGGGCGTATTTCTATGATGTAACGGGGTGAGACGACCGGGCAACACCACACCTCTATCCTTACTTTTGCGCTGGCGCTACATCTAACGCTCGGGGAACACAAGTGCCAGGCCCGATGAATGTTTTGAAATCGTGCACACAGTCTGTTGAAATGCACAAAATGGTTATACATTACTAAATTGAAAAAAGTTTAAAACACAAATTACTCCTAAGTTCCTACAAATATGTCATGGTCAGTGCGCCAGCATTAGAACATAATTACAAGCAGAGATGCAGTGACATGTCAGATGCCGTATTACGAACGTATTTATCATGGCAAGGCTAAGCAAGCATCTGTCACTAGACGGGGGTCTTGTACACACACACACACACACGGCCTGCCATGCATTGCAAACTCATGATCAATGATTGTGTATGTGTTCGAAATGGAAAATTTCACACAGCGTTAAAAAACCACGTATTGCATTCCTACTACTAAAATTACATTGCCCGTGTTCTCCTACAACGCAAATACATGGTATCGTAGCTATCGGATGATGAGTGGAGCAACCTCGGGCTAGCCTCAGTCAATGGCAACGCTTCCACACACACACAAGTTCCCACATCGCCGCGGCCAGTCTATCCTGCCAGCTATATTTACTGTCAGTTTAGGCAAGTATGAGATATTCTTCAAGTTGTTTCTTGATCGTAGATTGAAACATAGCTTTGGGTAGCTCTGGCACGGCAACGGGAGAACCTTTGAATCGAATTCTCTACGTTCGCATGCCCCCGTCCCAGCTCTACCCCCTCCTTCCCCGGTCACATGATTGCCGTAACACCTCTGTCCGCCCTCCATATTTGGTTTGTGGTCGTGTCACTAGTCAGAGCATTAATACAAAGCTATACGGTGGTCCATTACGCAAATTTTTAAAAACGGGCATTTACTTTCACCTTGACTTACAAATCCATACCCAATGTCACTCAGTTGTAACGGATGTGCAGTTTAATGTCAATGTACTTACGAGGATGTTTGGCGTAAATAACTGGCGCAAAATGAAAGAAACTTGAAAGGCACCGAAGTATACTAAAATTTGTCTCTTTTATTACATTCTACATCACAAACTTGTAAAACTGTTTCATAATACCTCATTATTAGCTTTATAATTCTTGTCCTATATTATATATTCGTGATATTAACACCCAGGGAATCGAATATACCAATGGAGGTCGGTAAGAGGGAATGCAACCATCCTGACTTCAAGGGGGGGGGGTGGTTGGAAGTTTTCTAAAAAAAAACTTCACCCACCATATGACCAAACAAAAAAAAAAAACCTTTCCCGTCTTTCCATTAAACAAAAAACTTTACCCGCACCTTATAAAAACACAACCTCCCAAGTTAGAGGCAAAAAAAATCCAGCCTATGACTTGAAGAAAAAAAAAAACCTGCCTCCAAGCAACGAAAAAAAACATTCCCTCCCCAAACTTCCACCCCCCCCCCCCCCCCCCCCCCCCCCTTGAAGTCTACTGGTGCGTCCCTAAGTGAAGTATTTTAAAACTTTTTCCCCGACAGGTTTTTGCATCGCATCGGAAAACCCCGCGATATCTTATGTACTTAATCTCATAGCCCCGGGCTTCGATATAACAAACCGTGCATTAACTCTGTCCACAAAATAGCCGGCGTCAAAATTGGAATTCCAGTCTCTGATACATCTTGAAATAACAGCGATAAGTATTGCTCGTACTTTGTTGAATTTGTTCGATGTGGTTGTAAACGTGTAGTAGAAGGAGAGTATGCAACGGCGAAATTTTAAATTGTCTTTGTCACTTTTGAGGGATTTTTGAAAACGCTCGCATTCAAAATATCAGGGTTTTTTACTAAAAATCTAGTTGGTGCTCACCTGGTGAGTGCCAGATACCTCCTCCTAAATTGCTTGCTTCTTTCACTGTGCCAATTTTCAGCACTGGGGTCGATATCTGGTTTAACAGAAAATGGTCACCCGCCAAAAAAAAACGACTTTTAGCGGATATTTCCTATATGTTTCTACAAGCAGGCAATCTACAGGCACCCAAATAACCCTTCCCCCAACTTTAAGGGAATTAACTTGGTGTCCTGCCCCCCTGTCCATATTGAGAAAGAGAAAACGCCGCTCTTCTTGGAAAATCTTCGGTTAATTTTTTTAATTCTATATAAGAAATGTCTTTAGGTATTCCTTTTTCAATTTGGGAAATAAAGGTTGAGATTGCTTGTGTTCAGTTTCCGAAACGTTCTTAATCGGTCCGGATGCCAGCCAGTTTACTAGAAAAATTATATAGTTAGTTTTTTGTGGATTGGGCTTCCTTAGACCACCCATTATAAGAAATTAACTGTGACAGTCCATCAGCATTAAGCAATTTTAGATCTTCGTAAAAAAACAAAATGGCTGCCAAAATGGATATTTTAGAGCAATTTTACAAGGAAGATTGTGTTTTTTTAGTAAAGCAGAGGAAAACATATTTTATGGTATTAATGGGATGATAAAAGGGACACAGGACATATCTAAAGATTTTCAAGATGGCGGTTAAATATCAGGATTGGACCAAAAAAAAATGGCCGCCAACTACCACATTTTGTTGAAATCACCAACAAGGTTGTTTGCCGTAGTTAAAGCCTGAAAATGTAATCTGTTATGGATGCCCACTACAGGGAACAAGCCATGTCTATGAGTTATATTTTATTCACAGAATTATATTTCAAGATGGCGACCAAATACATGCATGCCAGGGGCCAAAGCATACATTTAAATTTTAACCGATTTCTTTCTCTCAGTGACGGCTGAACAAATAACCAGTTGGTAAAGTGCCCTATAGTCCAGATGCCATTCTGATTTTGCTCTTAGAAATGTTTACTATAGTTTTTTCTCAAACAGATCTATGCGTTCCACCATCTAGTTGAATCAAACTGTGACAGTCCATCGCATTTCGCGTTTGAGATATTTAGCGAAAAAAACAAAATGGCCGCCAAAGTACCCATTCTTAATGAAAAATTATCAAACTTTGTAAAAATGATCTATGGTCCTACAACTATTGTTTGTTATGCCAAGATCTATGCAAAAAGTAGTTTTAGTAGACCTGGGGTCGAAATTTTATATTTTCTTGTTATTTTACATTCCAGTTGTTTATTAAAGATGGCATCTTAATCATAAATGTAACAACACAAGGGGACCATGTTAAACCATGTTTTAACAAGGGGGACACGTTAAGGTGCTCAAACGTACGAAGAGACTGTCATTAGAGTTGCACGCAGTTGGCAAGATAAAGTAATAACAACAATCTTAATATAGCGCCTAATGAAGAGGCCTCTAGGCGTTTCACAAAGAAAAAAGAGGCAATTATACAATATTAAAACGAGATACAAAAGCAATATCTAAAATTTGAATGTGAAAAACAACTATGATATACATCAATTAAACACAATTTTCAGTATAACTTAAGAGGAATATTTAGTAGAAATTAAACTTTGTGTATATTGTGACCAAAGGATTGAAGAAGGACGCCAACCCATTTACTCCAAGAAGATAGGGAACACTTAATCGTTGCTGCGAGATGTATGGTATGTACCCCACAGCGACGTCAGTAAGATGATCGATTGCGGCAGGCCACCATTAGTATTAACAGCATGGGTTATGGATAAACAAAGGAAACCCACCCTGCAGAGGCTGAATGAATGTATGGAAAACAGAACTGGAAGGCCAGGAGCAAACATAGTCATGATGTCATGACTAGTAGTCTTAAAACTTTGGACCAAAAAATATAAACACAAACTCTAGATATAACTAAGAGCTTAGATGTCACCAAAGACAGCATCTCCACAGACTGACTACGCAGATGATCTAGCTCTAACAGCCGATCTGATATGTGGTGCACAAGACATCACTTGAAGAATGCTGCATCTAAATGCATAAATCTAAATGCAAATAAGACCAATATGACCGTCATTAGGAGGAAATCATCAACCTGCAGTACAGACGGTACCCAAATCAAAAGAGAACAGGGCCGTAAGAAAAAACTTTAAGTAACTGGGGACCTATGCTGCCGACAGCACGAAAAAAAGACTTTCCTGTCACACAAAGGACAAGCTTGGAATGATGAAATTAAACTACACCACTTATCTCCAATTCAACCAAGCTGAAGTTCTTTAGAGCCTATGAAGAGAGTTTTCCTGTATATGGATCTGAGACCTGGGCATGAAGAAAGTGTACAGGATAAACTGGGATGGCACCTACACAAGGCTTCTTGCGAGACCAAATATATCATGGCGTGATCACATGACCAAAGCACAGATTATGGAAATATCCTTCCAATTTCATCTTCTGTTGCCCTATGCCGAGTACGATTTGCCGGTCACTGTCATCGTTCGATTGATCAATTAGTCGCATGGAGGAGGTTACCATTCCCAAAAACAGGGTTCGTCGCCCCTGAACTACATTGATGTGATGCTCGAGACAATCCAGCACGATCCATCTGACATTCCAACTTAATGACGGACTGGGACATCTGGCGCTACATCGTGAACGGCAATTTGGCTGCGGCCGCAAATAGAGATGGACATACACCCACACATATCTTATTTAAATCGTTACCTTATATTTACCGCTTGTGTTACCATGTTACATTCACAACCTGAAAATTTAGGAAGAATTAAAAAGCTCCAAATGCCAGTAACTACGGCCAATCTGAGGATGGTTCAGCAATATCAAAGATATCTAGAATAGGATAGGCATATAAATTGGATTGCCGGAAGAGATCAAGCTCCAATGTATTTACCCACTGACAAACGAAAAGCAGTTGGAGCAAACTACTCTCTTCCACCCCTAGGTTCTATTAGGGACTCCTGAACTTATTACCAACTGAGTCTAAAACTCTGAGTATATAGACCCTTCATTCTGGCGTTCTACGATCTTATGACCTCAGCAATTGAGACCCCAAAAGTAAACTTGTCAGCCATTCAAGGATCATTTATTCCTACAACTGTCCGCATCTCATCTGAATGTCCTTCCTGGGCACATTCCTGCTAACGGTCAAAATAGGTCTTTGTAAAAAAAAATGGTGGGAAAGTTTAAAAACATATGAGGTCGGTGTGGGGACAAAAATGCTGAACAAATGGGGGGGGGGGAATAAACAGCCTTAAATACATGTTACCTCAAAAGTGGGAGTGACCCCGCGGTGCCTAATCTCATGATATTATCACATGACAGCATATGCTTCAAATTACATATAACTTGATGGATGGTTACTGCTTGTTCTAACCCCTTAAGTCCCTAGAGTAAAATGATAGCAACGACGGACACCACAAAAAAGAGCTAAAAGGGAGGTAGCGTTAAATTTGGTTGTTAAGATCTGGGAAGCACTTCCCTGTAAACACAAGGCAGGGGTCCGCTATGTGATTTTTTGATAAGGGGCAAAAATGGCATTTAGGGATTAAGGGATATAGCCAAAAATAATAATTATTCTCATTAGCAATGACCAAGTTAATGGGAATTGGACCAATAAATGAGAAGATCACATCATTGTTTTTATTACAGCATTTTGATGGGATTGGCTTTGTTTGGATATGGGCCCAAGAAACAGCAAAATAAACTTACTATAAATATGACGAAAAGGTTATGGGATATCTAGAAGATACACGAGCATTGTTTGGCAATAGGTTCTAACAATTAGATCGAAAACAATGGGTACAATGATGGTTCGAAGTCATTTACAGCGAAAAACAGATCCGTTGTCATTACAATTGATATGAAACATTGTCCCAGGGTACTTGGTGACTAGATGATTTTGACAGAGTAAATTTCCGTATAAAAACAAAATATATATTATAGAATATATATACCAAAAAAACCTGGCAGGGAAAAGATCTCATGAAAGGACTAATATCAAAAAGAAACCTTGGTCCAGAAACACACATATCAAAATTGAAACCTTGGTCGGAATGATTCTATTTAAGGGATCACACAAAAAGAAACCCGTGTTAGAGGGCTTATAATCAAAGATCATACCAAAAAAAGCCGGGTCAGGTAGACTTTTTCATGAAATGACTTGCCAAAAAAGAAACCCTGGTCAGGGAAAGGATTCTCATAAAAAAAGGACTCCTACCAAAGAAAAGGAAAGCCTGTTCAGGGAAGACTTCTGGAAGTGCAGGCAATGTTGAACGTCAACATTACATGTCAGAACCACCGAGACTGCATATATTGGAGAAAAAAAACAAAACTAAATAGTAAATTTCGCAAAAAGTTGCTATTTTGGCGGCCATTTATTACTTGTGTCTGATAATCTTGATATTTAACAGCCATTTACCAAACTTGTTATTTGGTCAGCCGTCACTGAGAAAAAAAATGGTAAATTCAACGTGATGATGGAGCCTGCAGCGATGTTTTGCGTCGCCATCTTGTGAAACTATTCTGTGAATAAATATAAATCATGACATGGCTTGTTCCCGGTAATTGGCAACATAAACATGATTAAATTTGTCAGGCTTATACTACGACAAAACAAACCTTGTTGGAGATATATTTCATAAAAGTGGTATTTTGGCGGCCATTTTGTGTTTGGGTAACAATATTGATATTTTAACCGCCATCTTTGAAATCTTAAAATAGTTTTGTCTGTTTATATCCCATGAATACCAATAAAATTGTTCATGGCTTACTAGAAAAAACAAAACCTTCTTGGTAAAATTTCGCAAAAATGCATTTGGCAGCCATTTGTTTTTTACGAATATCTAAATTGACCAATGCTGATGGACTGTCAGCAGGTTGATTCTTCAAACTAGATGGTCTTAAAGCATTAGACTCTGTTGAGAAAAAAACTATAGTAAAACATCTAAGTTCGAGCAAAATCAGAAAATGGCATCCGGACTTATAATTGTGGTTCACTTTTTTGTATATAGAGAGGAAGGAAAACGCCCTCTTCGTCGTGAACTGACCGGGCAGTGTTATTATATTTCTGGACAGAATATCTTTTGGTAAAACCTGGATTCAATTGTAACTAAAAAAAATTAGCATGTTTGGGTTTCATTTACATATCCCCATCATAATTCCTCATTTCCCTTTTGTCCTATTGAGAAAGAGAGAACGCCCTCTTTGTTGGAAAACTCTTAGGTAAATTTTTTTTTTTTTAATTTCTCTGTAAGAATGTCTTTAGGTATGCCTTTTTCAATTAGGAAATAAAGGTTGAAGAGTCCTTGGGTTCAGTTTCCCGAAATGTTCATATAATTTGGTTTTAAATTTTTGCTCATATAGAAGAGGAAAACGCCCTCTACGTGTAAATGGGACCAGGCAGTGTTATACTTCTTGACAGTTGTCGGGTAGCCTGGATTCACTTGATAACTAAAATTTGCATTTTAACTTTGGCAATTTTAAAACATCATTAATTCCTCATTTCCTTGGTACGATGAGAAAGAGGGGAGAATGCCTCTCTGTGGAAAAACTCTAATTTTTTTAAATTCTCTGCTAAGAAATGTCTTAGGATTTCTTATTCCCAAATATCCCAATGTGCCCATATGCCAATATCCAAATATGCAATATCCCAATGTCGTGTGGGATTACCATGGTCCAGTGTCTAAATGGTTTGAGATGATTATATGCTTTTTTTCTACATATTTAATTCAAATCAAAAAGAAAACAATAGGGCAAAATGTGCTCGAAGAGCACGAACCTTAGCCGTGGGGCATTAAATGATCACATGCTGACTAGGCGAAACATCTGTTAAATGTCAGTTAAGGGGGACACTTTGGCTGAAATGACACCTGTGATCATGATCAAAATTTTGTGTACACCCTCTGTGCACTGACCATAGACATGAATGTGCACAACTGTCGAATCAGCTCGCCTGTTAGAGAAGGAAATTAAATCTGTTTTGGCAAAATGACCAGTAGATGAACCAAGTAATCCCACAAGTGGTATATGGTATTTTTGCAAATATGGGCAATTTTATATTTGGGCATATTTGGACTCGTTTCATAATTCATCGATGGCCTTCACGGATGCAAATTAGATTAGTCAATTAAGGATTCTTTCAGATTTGGCCCTCAGATGACCCCATTGACCTTTTGACCCCAGGTTGTGACCCGGATAATAGCGCTTTATCCAGTGTTTCTTTGACAAAATGACATTATACCTAATTTGGTTGAGTGAATTATAGTGTGTCTGCATATTATTAGCCATTGGCATATCTTAAATGACCATTGGAGCCAATATTCTGTTCATATGATTCGTCTCAAACACTTCCGCAAATTTTGCACAGAAATCACCTACCAAGTTTATCGTTTTGAGAATATAGCTTTTTGCATATTAATTAGGATATGGTCGCCATTTTGAACGTTAATGAACGCCGATCGTTTATCTGTGTACAACCCTTATGAAGGATGGTCTAACGGATCTTTGAACAATTTGAATCTATAGCTTGTTTTATTGTCTGTAGGACAAGTAGGGCTTTTAAAGATTTTTACAAATGGCGGCTACTCCGGTACGTGACCTTTGACACCATCTGAGTACACCACCATATGCAGCTGGGTCAGCGGTATTCTGAGCGAATCTGGTCAAAACGGCATAGGGTTTGCATCGTGCATTTTACGAAAGTGGGAAACAACGAGAAGAGGAGGGAGGAAGAAAAGGAAACTAGAGGCCAAATGTGCTCGAAGAGCACGAACCCAGCCGTGGGGATAAAAGACATTTGACCCAGGCCGAGCACAAAATTTTGTGAAGAGTCCGAAAGCTGCTTCATATGCATGAGGTCACGTGACCATGGTACTTTGCATAAAACAGATATGATTTTGATTTTTTTACATTAAGACCGGAAGTTCCCTTAGTGGACCTTTGGCCCCCATGTGAGCACAAACTTTGGTGAAGGATCTCAAGGAGCTTCCACAGCATGAGTGTAACGTGACAAGGTACCCTTGCAAATGACAGATATAAATTTTTGAAGTTTTTCACATTAAGATCGGAAGTTCCCCTTAATGACTTTGACCCCATGTGAGCCCAACTTTGGTGAAGGGTCTCAAGCTGCTTCTAATGCATGAGTACGTGGACCGTGCTACCTTGCGTATATCATTTATGAAAATTTGTGAATTCAGACCGGAAGTGTTCCTTTAATGACCCCTTAATGACCTGCGATCAAAATCTGTGTACACCCCATAGGGGCCTTGGGTCAGCGGTTTTTCTGAACAGTCTTGTGATACTAGAAATTTATTTGTAGAACAAGAAGGAATTTATAGAATTTTGGACGAATGCCCCTTTAATCGGCCCCAAAGACCTTTGACCCCAATCTGCGTCACTCCATAGGGGTCTTGGGTCAGTGATTCTTCTGATAAAATCTGGTGATCATGGCACTTATTCTGTGGGGTGGGTGGGGTTTTTTTCTTTTTGACAGAGGCGCTTTATAGAGTTCCGTAAATTTTCAAAGAATGCCCCTTTCATTGGCCCCCCACCACGTGACCTGTGACCCAAATTGTGTACAACCTATAGGACATTGGATCAGTGGTTCTTCTGTCCAATTTTGTGGCAATCGGATAAACCGTTTGCCACTAGTGAATGTTGGTAGAAGAAAGAAAGAACTAGACCTGGGGACGGATTAATTTACAAGACGGCCGTATTGGGATGGATGGTGATCCCCTTAAGGACCCCTTTGAGGTGACTTGACCTTTGACCCGTAACTTCACCAATGTCAACAAATGTCATTAAAATATTTTACGTGTTAAACAACTTTACAAGGATCAAAATTGTGGTTTTCAACTCAATCCAAGCATGTCAGAGGACGGAGCTAATAGTTCAAGCAAAAAATTGGGATTTCAAAAGTACTCCTTTTTAAAAACATAGCGCAAAACTGTTTTAGGCGAATCTTGTCGACTATTGGGACTAAGCAATTAAAGTTGGTGTCAAAATCAAAAGCTGTGAATTTCTCATTATGTAATATAGGAAAAGCGGGCAAAATTGGTAATTTTACAAACCAAATGAAGATAGACAGCGCCACCCTATATCAGTCCGCTGTCTAGCAGACGACGTAATGCAGATACTGTATTTATTACTATAGGGGTTCAATATTGAAAGTGTCAAATAGTATCAGTCGAATGGATCTTGAGGCCATTTCGCGTTGATGGAACACGGGCTGGTTTTGGGTGACTGTCAATGGACGGGA
>JAMKCH010032317.1:0-16257 GCA_023653785.1 Ophioderma brevispina | reverse complement strand
ATAAAACTTGAATAATTCTCCAGGAAATCTTTGAAATTATAGCACCAAAATACATTATGCAGTTATTTTGGGACACTCTGTTATAGTAGATTTCAAATTAAGTGAGACTCCGTGCAATTTCGATATGTGGATATTGAAATGGGGTTCAACATCTCCGGCCAAGCGGAGACTAGGCATTTGTTGCCATTACAACAAATATTGTGGTCCATGGTACAAAGATACTGTACAAAATCGGCTTCTTGGAAATTGATGTATTTCGTTCACAATGGTCGGTATTAATGAAGGAATATAATTATGCCATGGTTGACCCGGAGGTCAATTCGGTTTGCTCTAATCTCTTAATACATTGTTGGCCCAGTTTTGATGGGTCAATAAAAACTTTGTTGTGTTACATGTGCATTTCTCCAATTCTGTGAGAAGGCCTGATATTTTGCAGTGTCAAATAAACAATATTTTAATGAAATATTTACTGGTGTTTATCCAATCTGACGACTTCCCATTGAAACAGTACACGCTATCTTAGAGGTGAACTAACGTATTTTATGTCAACATTATTTACGAGCTTACCTTTACTATACATTGTATGAATTTACTAAACCTTTTTACCTGTGGCCATTACAAAAATCCTCTTACCTCTCACGGTGAATGGGCAGACCTAAACTTTTAATGAGGTCTCACGTATTTTGAAATATACGACACGGCAATTTCTTCCTGGTAGTTACCACACAGCTACCACCGAGTAGAAATGGATTTACCTACCCAATGGACTACATTTTACGCGGCACATGGCGATTCCGTGTATTTTGCCGCATAGACGGATAGTGTACACACAGCCGCTGTCTGCACCGTGGGAGTAGTAGCTACGTGGATCAGCGCGCGCAGTATTTAATCATGGCCAATTTTTTTTTGTTAATTATTTTGGCATATATTTGTATTTTTTATTACATTGTGCGGGAATATATGGGGGTTTTGATGATGCCCGATTCTTTCCTGAATTTCGTAATGATTTTCCTAAAAAAACGTTCAAAAATGCTAAACAGAGCCCATCGTGTTATTAGGCCCTCATTTAATGAAAATTTCATACACTCTCAAAAATGGCGTCGTGGTAAACGCGGGGTAGCTACTTGGTATCTGCGTGTCTACTCCGGTAATGTCTACTCAACATCCACCTTCTCTCCACCTAGTGGGGCAACTACAGGGTAGACATTGTGGTAGGTACCGAGAGTTAGCCACATATATTAACTAATAACTGTGTACTTTGTAAGCCATAGCTTGCAGCTACCGCCTCGGCAATTTAGCCCAGTGTGTACTCGGCAGTAGCTGCCGCGGTAGAAATGGTGTCAGTTGTTGTAGCTGCCGTATAGGCTACACGTGAGTAAGAATCGGCCGTGGTATAGCTATTCCTACAATTTTTTTCCATCTCTGTGGAATAATACACATAACCACGGGTGGTAGTGATAACGTTATGCCTGGGTACGGAATAACTAATCTATCTATAAATTCTTATTAGTTGCAGTGCTTTTTCAAAGCAAAACCTTGGAAATGAAGTGGTTGTTTATACTTCTAGTAGATTTCAAAATGAGTGACACCTAATTAACGTTTTAGGGCTGCCCATTCATCGTGAGAGTAGAGGATTTATTTTATGGCACAGGTAAAAAAACAAAAATAATGGAACTCATTTCAATTACAGCAAAATGGCGTGAAGACTTATTTGATTCAAAAAGTTCCCTTTTTACTTCAAGATTCAACCAGGTGTTTTCAATTGTATGACAATACAAAATAGTTTTCCTTCTCACGCAGCTAAATAGGAGAGAAAATAATGCATTATACAGCAATGCACACATAACTCAACTAAGTTTTTATTTGGCCATTCAAAATTAGCAAACAAAGTGATTATGGAGTCCTTGGACCCCGAACAAACAATGGAATTAGTCTATCATAACACACTTTGTAAGAACTTAAGTATACCAGTTTCCAGTAAGCCGATGCTGTGCAGTAAATTGTACCATGAAATGTTGTGTAATGTCAACAAAGGTCTTGGTCTCCACATGGCCAAGGATTAAAACCCTTGTGTGCATCAATAACATAAATATCCACTTCCATGGAAATATGCAAGAACTCTCAACTTTATTTTGAAATCTACTATAACTGCAAACCGAGATCCAATAGCCCATATTAAGACATCAGAATACAGTTTGTTCTGCTAAATGACTGAAATTCAGTCTGTGCCACACAAAGCCAGAAATAGCCTTGTATTCGCTATGAGTTACAACCTGCTCATCCACCAAGGACACAGTTTCAGTATGTTGTACTGTTCACCACATTGCCATGAGCTGACCTTGTGTGATCTGGGTATCATATCGTCGGGTGTTGTAACATTAGTGAGGATGTTGAATTTTTATCATTTTTACGAAATTAAGGCAAATAGTACTAAATACCAAAATCTTCAAACATGCCAAATGTGCAGAACCTTGAAAGCATCCTTAATTAATAATCTTAATTAGAAGTTTTGCAATTTTGACGTATGTTGCTTAAAGGACTTTGGTCGTATTACATCAGGGACGGATGTTGAACCTCTGTTCAAAGAAGGGTTACTGTTTCCCACACAGCTTTTTAACTAACATTTGTTAGTTCTAAAAAAAATATTCTCATCTTTAATTATAACTCGACACAAGCAATAATAGAATTAATTTATAAATATCGATATTAGTAGAATTTTGTATTATATTTTCCATGTTCAAAGCGTTGAAAACGCCGATCGCGGTTTTTTTCGTGTTTTCCTAATGACGGATGTGAATAAAAACGGATTTAGTATAGGAAAATCAAACATCCGTCACTATGTAATGACCATAATTGCCGATTTGCGTATTTTTGGTGTAATTACGTAATACATCCCCAAAACCAGGGGGTTATTTTCGAAATATTATAAGTGGTGAATGAAAACACTGAACTGCGCAAGGAATTGAGCTTTACTAGCTCATAGTGAAAGTAAAAAACTAAGCGTAGTGAAAGAAAGTAGTCCAAACCTGACCAGCAGGGCCACTAGAGATGGATGAAAGAGATTCAACAGTGTTATACTTATTTGCACACACAACATTCCAAAGTGGGGATAAAAAGTTTATTTACAAGAACATAAAAACACCTAACGTTTAGAGATTCTAAAACTCTCTTCCTTCCAGGGGAAACACCACACAAAATAAAAGGAGAGCTGAGGTAAAATTCACGAACGCGTTAGTGTACATTAAAAAAAATTTCACTCGATTTAAATTTTTCCCTGTACTAAACATTTTCCCCCTCTTCAAGAAGGGGGCATCAGTCCGAAAATTTGCACCCCCATCATTTTCTGATATTTAGGTCCTATTGCCCAACAGCAACAAATCAATGTTAGCATGAACTCCTAACGGGGAATACACCACCAACCCACACTATTTGTGAGGAGCGTTCCGATTGAGCAAAATTAGCGTTGTAGTTCTTACAGGCAGTGGTCCGAGTGGGATTCCTCTGTAGTTTGAGTAGTGGAAGGTCGTTTTCTTGGGGCCAGGAATGATGAACGATGTTGAAAGTTTTGAAGCTCCTCTTATGAAAGGTCAAGTCTGGATGGGAAGGGAGTCGATCTTCTGATTCAAGAAAGTTCATTAAGGTGGTTTGTTATTCGAACCTGTAGAATTATAGTCCGCCAGGAGCCCACAGTCCGGGCTCCATAGAACGACAACGTATAAAGCGTGAAAAACTAATGGTGCGTGACGATGTACCTGAATCGAGTGCCCCTTGCGTTACCGTTGCAGGTATGCAGTTGGGACTGTGAATCTGGCGGACTATGAAAACTTCTAAACCGGTTTTGCCAAGTAGAGAACTAAAGTCCTGAAACCATGTGTCAAGATGCTATTGAGTTGTTTCACCTTCGTCATTACAGAGTATGCCAAAAATGAAACATTCGGGAAAAATATTTAAAAATACTTCCCGTGTCAATCTTTGATAAAACTATACGATGAAAAGACCTAATTAGTTATCTATAAATTGACATTTTACCCCATTGCATTTGGGGTCTCTGATCCAGAAGCTACACTCCTGAAGTAAAGGTTTAATTTTAGTTGGGGTCACTTCACCTGGTTATGTTTAATCTTGGTAAAGTAGACAGAATGATTGAATACATTGGATTCGATGTATAACTTTAAAGAAGGTGAACAAATTATTAACACTTAATTTTTAAATTCAGGTTAGAAGTATAGTTGTAAAAAAAGGTTGCATTCATGTGATATTAAATTTAAATCGTACACATTTAAGCATTGCTAAAGATGGTGGTCCTCAGCTTGGATAACCATCAACAGCCATGAAAAATACTAGGTACACCGGAAAAAAATTTCTACAGAAGGTTTTCTTGCTGTAACTAGAGGATCTCCAAACAACATATCAAAAAGTAGAATATGAAAAAGGAAGCCTGGCAAGACATGGTACTTTGCATTTAGGCCAAAAAAAAAATTGTTTGATGTTGATTGTCCCTAGATGGCACTTGTTAGAGTTGGTCGGTCGGTCAGAACAAACTTCTTTTTTTTTAAATGTCAATAGAATCTGTATGAAAAATCATGTTGTTTGTTTGTTTGTATTCATAAGTTAATCAAACACTAAAATAAAGATGATTTTCTTACTAAAAAATGCATATTTGTACATTATGAAACCCAAGTAACATGCTAAGAAACTGTTGAATTTCATCTTTTTTAAATTTCAGAAAGTGAAAATTGAAAAAAAAAAAATGGGATTGTTCAAAATAGGGTCGGTATTCTTTTGCAAGTTAAAGGAAAAAAAAAAAACTTTTCCTGATTTTCAAAATTAGGGTAGGTCGGATGAGGACAATCAATTTTTTTGGCCTTATTTACGTGGACGTATACGCATTATTGCGACAAAGGTAATAGCTCATAAATGCATGTTTAGTGGAAGATTTCCATTTTTATGTTAGTATTTGAACATGTGTTACAGGCTATGCCGGCAAGGTGTGTAGCACTTGACAATGATATATCAAAAGTGGAAAGTGATGGTCATATCAAGATGGCCGAAATTTTCCCGCCAAAATTAATTTTTGCCTTCTAGTGATTTGTAGACTGCAATCGGGGATGGGAGAACTTTCGTATATACCAAATTATTCTCAGAGAGTCGAGATATTTATTCAAATACATTGGGTAAACTAGTGCCGGGGGGGCCTACTATGCGAAGTGATGGGTATATGTTTTTTTTTTTCTTCCGGCCAGGTGAAAAATAGGGTCCCTTTCCCAGGTACTTTCAGATAAAATGTAAACAAAAAATACGGGGTAATTCGGTACACAAGCTGAATTAAAATGGGGGCGGGTCATCCAGTATGAAACTTAAGGGGCCAATAAGGTTTAAAAATGAAATTAAATAGGAAATGTCTCTTTTCCAGTTCAAAATGCCATGGAATTATAAAATTGATACCATGAAATTATAAATTGTTAAAAAATGTGCAAGTAGCTTGCGAAAATTTTGAATTTGGGTGTTCAAATTCTTACAAAAAAAGTGATATTTTATTGCAAACTTGTGATAAAGTGGATAGCAGGAAAGAAGAAAATTGGGGGTCATTAAGTATGATGAAACATTTTGAAAAGGAGGTTCATTTGGTAATAGCATGAGTAATAGGTAGGACAGCAGCCTAAAAAGGCGCGGCAAGCATTCTAGACGTCACCAAAGTAAACATTTCACAGAACTTGACTACGCAGCTCTAAACAGGGGATGTGATACTGTGCTGCCACAAGATCTACTACAAAGCTTCATTTGAGAATGCTTGCAGATAAAGTCAGCCTACATCTAAGTGCCTAAGAGACGGATTGGAATACATGACCGTCAAATGAGGAAGAGAATCATCAGCCTATCTGCAGTAAGTACCCACGGTACCCAACTCAAAAAGTGTTAACCATCAAGTAACTCGGGTCCTATGGGACAGCCAAGAAGACTCAAGAGTTAAGGCGCCGTGGCTGATCGCTCATAGCAGTGTCCCCCAAAACTCAAGATGTTACAGGAAGTTGGTCAAAAACTCTGGTATTTGAAGGAAAGCCCTATTTTGCTTTCATTTACCTGTGAAATATTAGGGCTCAAGGATATTGGGTTTGGAAGTTATGATTGCGAAACTGTACCCCATTTTGGTTCGACCGATATTAATTTGACACTATAGGGCTATAAATAAGACAATCATATTTTAGCTCTCACATGAAACGGGTGAAATATCAGCGCAAAACTCTACAGGTGGGGATTAGGGGTGAAGGCCATTATTCTATCAAGATGAAAACTTTATTCTTAAATCGGGTTCGTCCCCTTTAATATATTGTATAAAACCAAAATAAAGCAAAAATTGGCACATAGGATTTATTTGGCACATAGCACGTCTTGACTATGCTTCCTTTTTCTGACCTTTTTGATGTTGTTCGGGCGGATTTGTACAGAAAGTTACAGCAAGAAAACCTTCGTAGCAGTTTGTCCAGGTCATTCCGTAGATTGAGTGGACTACATGTTCGAACCATTCGTTTTGTGGTGCTGTCTCAATTTGTGGAAGGATTTCAGTAAGGGTCCATTGGGCCCTTAAGAGGTGGGGTCATATTGGTGAAATACCAGGAAGTTTAATATTTTAAAATTCTCAAAAATCAAATTGTTTACGGTACATGAAAATACACAACACTCAAATTGATGATCCTTTTAAAACAAGTTGTATCTGTTTATTTCAGCAGAACTGATTTTAATATACCTCACATTAGAAGAAAAAACAGGAGTTTGTAGTATACACCTCGGATATATAAGCGCCAATTTCTAACCATGTTTCTAATTGGCTAATTACATTATAACCTCATTGAAATTTCAAATCAAATTCCAGGGATTCAAAGTGGTCCCTCCACTTCTAATTCTTAATACACACTTTCCAACTGTACTGTACGAATTAGTCATGAGTGATATGGAATAGATGGCCTTTTGCCAAGTAGCGTATTCTTAGCGTATCCACTGCATTATTGAACTTTCACGTGCAGTGGCGTAACAGCTTTTTTTTCGGGGGGGGGGGGGGGGGGAGAGGCACATTGTATTTTCAGGGGGAAAGCATGAGGGGCGGATCCAGATTTGTTAATGTCGAACGCTCGCGGGTAGACCAAATGTTTTTCGCAGTAGGATCGAAAGGGAATTAAACTCCACGCCAACCCTGAGCATATAAATTGTTAGTATATGTAGGCTATCTGTTAAATGTTAAAGTGAAACTGTTGCAGAAAATCAATAATTTCTCGGGGGGGCCCGATTCCACAGGGCAGCTTCCTCCCTATGGTTAAGCCCACTGTATTCACTGTAGCATCATCGCTAAATCGGTTTGCTAATCCACTTAGATGAGGCTGTCCAGACCCTATTGTGTATATAACCAGCTGCCCGTCTCATAATTATACAAATACACATCTACGTTCTTTTGTAACACTCTCCAACATTCCACTCTCCAAATAGGACGGTAACTGAACATTCGAGTTCCTTCATAAAGTCACGATAAAAATATCCGATCGTTGTGAAGATAAGACGACACCTGGCAGCCGGAACAATCATTAAATATGTGAAATAGAATTTGCAACAACTACCTATTTTTCTAGTTTGTTGTTCTTCTTCTATTGTATTATTGTAATGTCTATTTTATGTTTTTTACCCAAAAAAATCGTTTAATTCTTATAATAATCTGTGTGTGACGTATTATTTTGGCCTTTTTGCATGATTGTATATGATACTACTGAAATAGTTACTACTACTACTTAAAGATTACAAGAAGGCCAGGGACCCAGAGTACACACTGCAAATAGCGACAAATACAACTTACGGGATTTCAAAGATTGAGCCGTTCTGGAAAATGCTTCGCCTCCACGTGTCCCTACATGACAGAACCACAGATTAAGACAAAAACGTCGTACTTATCTGTGTTCAAAAAACAAAAGTTTATAAGTTAACGTTTGGTTAAGCAAAAATGAAAGACTAAAGAATGGCTTGATTTCATTTTGATGCTTTCAGTTTTGATCCAATATGGTAATAAAATAACACATTCTGGTATGCTTGGTTTTACGATCGCTCAATGTACGAACCGTCATTGGAATTAAAGCAATAATAGCCCATTTTTTGAAGAGCGCCCCCATTTTCCAAACAGTTTTTACACAACACGGTTGCATTGATAACTGGTTAGTAACTATCCCTGTGAATGGTTAATCTAAAATGTCCTGTGTTGCAAACGAAGGAATTTAGTTATTAGACTAATTAATCGGAGATCTCCGATAACAATTTAACGGCTGTTGGAAACGGCTTTCCATTGAAAAGCCGGGAATTAGCGCCATGTACGTGTCTACGCCATTCATCCATTAGTTGTTTTATTGGTCAGGCAAGTCAAGTGATAATTCATTTCCTTGAGGTGCCACTATCTCATCATGGACCGGACATAACTTGCATCTACAGCTCTGCCGGTAAGTACAATTCTAAGTACAAAATCAATTGTAAGTTGGAACTCACACAATACCTGCCATATTTTCGAAAAGTTTGCCAGGTGACTCCGACCTCTAACTAACGACTTATTGCGAAACCATTTTAATGTATGGGTTTTTATATGATTAAAAAAGAATTGTATTCTCTGAAAATGTTCTATGGCTAATGCAGTTCTTGAAGTACATTATTTCTATACCCCATGGCCAGAGTAACCCTTTATTCGCTAATGAAAAGGCCATGGCCCACAAATAGCCAAATCACCATAATTACGCCACTTTCTCAAGTCAAAATCGATGAGAATTTTACAATTAGAATTCTCTGGCGTCGACAGTACAAATTAACAAGGCCAATATTAGCAAAATATCCCCCCGATGTCAACATGATGTTTTTTGCTGTGATTTGTGACTTACTAAGGATAGTTGTTTTGCTATCAGGCTCAAGGCATTCCTTGTAAACTTTGTTTATATACATCTTTTGGCTGCCGATCTACCATCCCTTCTTCTGGTTCTAAGCGTCGACGTCTCATAGCCAAATTTCCTAATCTGCAAATGCACATTAAGAAATTTTAAGAAAATAAGCTCTCTGTCTAATTTAGTTGTTATTTTTATGTTCTGCTCTCTTTTCTCTCATTGTGTTTTTTTGTTGGTCGTCCACATACCGTTTCCATAGCCTAGGTTTTTCATTTCTAATGGGGCTGCACTATATGGCTCTTTTCAAAAGACTCCCAGCCATTCCATTGGCGACTATGGGGCAAACTGGGATCCCATTGGTGTACCATATTTTTGGCTGTAGAGATCGGAACAAAACAGGAGACGGTTACGGGTATGTTGGATAATTAAGTCTCAATCGAGAAAATGGACATTATGCAGGACATAAGAGATGTCGCTGCACTCAACAGCATGGACATAACTTCTAGATCGCAAAGAACTAAAACAAACGGGGTAGCGCCATCTGGAACTATAGAACAGCAATCACTTTAACAAGAATAGGGGACTCGTTTCCCCCGCTTACACGGAGGAAAGAACTTCTTCGGCGTATGTCCACATGACCAACGGTCCACATTCCTCTGCGCGCTGATGAAGATGGAGTCGCAACGTAGCTAAAAATTGTGGTGATTTCCAGCATTTGATTTACTATTCATTTGGTTTTATCAACTGAATTACTACTCAAATATTCATGAGCTAAATTAATCCTTACTCAAATATAAGTATGGCCTATTAGCACATTAATAATCACTTCTTATCATAGCTACTTTTGCACTATAATCTGCAAAATCCCCAGTAATACCTCAGAGGTTTCAGAACGGGTCATCATCACTTTAATAAAAAACAAGCTCAGTTTATAAAATCTTAACTACTTAGTTCGCTAGGTAACCAAGGAAATGGAATTCTATAATCTTCCCGGAGATGTCTGCGCACGCAAGTGGTTGAAGAAAACAAAAGCGCGCTTGGCCGAATTCGAATCGGCAACCTCCGCATTACTGGTCCGGTAAGTACGTATATCCTTTTTCTAAATTATAATAATAATAATAATAACAGAACGTTTATATGGCGCTCTCAAAGCACACAAGCGCCTTACAGAGATTTGCAAAAGATAGGTTCGAGGCACTTCTTGAAGCCATGAAATTGTTGTTGACCTCCTAATGTTAGATGGAAGCATATTCCAAAGCAGGGAGCCTGCGGCTTGAACAACTATCCGAGCGAAAACCGTGAAACGGGTAGCATCAGAGGCCGAGCGTAGTCTTTGCCTATAACTGCCTGAAATACTATCAGTATGCAGACTGAGAAGATAGTACGATAGTAGAGCTTCATATGGATATTTGAAACCTATGTCATCAACTTAAAGATAATTCTTTTCTTAACAGGAAGCCAGTGTAAACTTGAGAGGTTGACAGAGGGCTGGTCCCGACGCCAGCATGCAAACACCAAACGCGCAGCTTGATTTTGCAGCGCTGGAGGCGTTAAAAGTCAATTTCACACGCGCACCATATAAAACAACTTTGCATAACAAGTACGTGAGGACCAGCGCTCTGACTGCATATGAAACATCCTGTGTGATGAATTGACGGATACTCAGAGAGAATTACGAATATGAAAGTCACACTTTTACAAACATTACTGACTGAAATGTGACATATTGAGTAAAGCTCGAAGAACACAAGGTTTTTACAAAAGTTAAAGGCTTAATACAAGCATTACGGAGTTTTAACTCATGTCAGGTAATTCTTCAGCACTCTTGAGCTAGCAATGACAAAAAATTCAGTTTTGTCTTGGTTAGCCTGTAGCTAATTTTGAACCATCCATTCATTAATTTCATGACTCAGGTATGAAGAATGTTAACAGCCTGTTTCATATCATCCTCCTTTTTGGGGATTAAATGAGTGTACAACTGGATATAATCCGCGTAAGCGTGGAAACAAATATTGTACTTGCGGATAATATCACCAATAGGACTGGTTGTACATTATAAAAGCTTGAGGGCCAATGATGGAACCATGTGGTAATGAATTGTATTAAAATATGTTAACTGATGAATCATATTTATAAGGAGACCGTTGTAAGCCGTTTTCAAGGTGTTTTTGTACATGCATGACAACCATTTACTCAACCAAAACGAAATTTCATCAGTCTCTGCAGGAAAACAGCATGTTCTACCGTGTCAAAAGCGGCCGACGTCAAGTAATACCAAAAGGACTGCATATTGGCTAATCGGATGGAGTGGAGGATGTCATTTTTACCCTTAAGAGAGCAGTCTCAGTGCTGTAATTTTTTTTGTATGAAAGATTGGTAAATTTCAACCAAGGTATTCCTATCTCAATGATTAATTACCTGGCATGAAGCAAGCTTCTCAATAGGTTTTGATAGAAAATTTAAATTAGCGACGGCCGGTAATTCTTCATGTGTTTGGATCAGATTGGGTTTTCTAAGAACAGGTTTGATGAAGAATTGCTTGAGGGTTGTTGAAATAAACCAAAAACCGTGAGGTATTTTGGGGGGGCAATTCTTGTGTACAACAGGAAGTAATAATCGATGTTATTTTTAACCACCATGTTGGTAAGGTATCAATGGAACAAGTTTTCCACCTCACATGAATTTAAAAGTTTAAGTTACTCAGACTCTGACACGAGCTGAAGGAAATCTCATTAACAACACCATACCACCAGAGGAAACTATTTTAATGTTTTCAATCTTAGTGATGAAAAATAACAGAAAGTTGTTAGCTAGTTCATGATCAGAGATTACATCACAGTTACAAGATTAACATCAAACTGGTAAGACACTTTTGAAAAAAAAGTTGGCGTAAATTGAAACCATGTTTTTAAAATTTCTGCAGAGCTGGATATACCGAAGGCTTGTGAGAAAAAGGGATGTGGCCCTTAGCGATTGCGTGTTCACGTTTTTCCGTATTGCGATACCGAGAACCCGACAAAAACGTTTCACAATTTTCTCGCTAGTTCTATAGGTTTTCATACCCAATTAACGATCCTATTTAAAACAAAACATATTACGGACCCTCTGATGCAAAAATCTCCATAGAACCCCTCCGTTTTCCTGAGATATTTGAATTTAGTTTTCATTTGGCATGCATTCGTGCTATGACGGACTGATAACGTTAAAGCGCACTGGCACATTTTCACAAAATATGAAATTTCTTCAATTTTGCTCTCAAATGACAATATCAAGGCCATCGAAAGAACAGAGATATATTTTATACATAAAAAATAACATACCCCAAAACATATAGGTCATTGATATGAGGATAAAGAACATCCAGTAATTTTGTTAGGCCAACTTTTAATTTTTCCAATAGCTTAAACTTTAATCACAAATGTGTATATTAATTACATGAATTATTTTTGACTCGTAAACTCACTGATATTAAAACCACAAAAGGTTACAGACCCGATCAAACAGTGTCATAGCGTGGGAAACATGCATACGGCGTGGCGTATTCTTGTGTTTAAACGCCATTTTCCGTCCGTCGCTGAATTTAAACGTCGCGGCGACTTTCAATTATAAAATCGTTCTGTTTAGCCATAAGGAAACTGATTTGGTCTTAATCATTTGAAAAATCTTGAGGGCGCCTATTTTCAATGTGCAGTGTCCTCTTTATCTCTCGCGCAGTATTAAAACCCTTTCCCGGACTTTGGTCGAAGTAGCCGCAGATGAATTCTAATTAATATCATGAAAAGCGGCAGCGTGACCTTTGAAATCCGAACTCATTTTGGCCTAAAAACGAGTCATTTCAAAGTTGATTGATTGTAGATGGTTCCCCCTCCTTAAAATAGCGTCACGCACCCCCTGCGACTTTCTAATATTTTTTCTAGATTTTTGCTAAATTCCTTTGCATTCGTTTCAAGAATTATGCTAACCTTTTGCAAAATCTGCCCACAAAACCCCAACGACATGAAACCATATGGCATCTCTACAAACTGATCGTGCCAAGTCCAAGATTTTGGAGGATCAAGTCTAGTCTATAATCTATCTTGTGCGCACCGCCTTCGTAATGAGTACAAGAGTCACCACACCGCTGTACCGCTCCGCGCTAAAAAAAATTTCACACTGATAAGCGTGAAATTCATCGGACAGTCGGAATGCAAAACGTTTCGATTTTTCGTATAAATTTCACATTTTGGAGCCTTGGAATTATATATTATGAATATTATGGCGATAATCATTGAACTAGTCAACCAAGCGTTTTTGGCCGTATTTGTGAAATTGGAAGCAGGACAGGAGAAGACATATGATACAATTTACTGGATGTGTGCGGCGTTGTGCAGTGACGGCCAAGGCGTATAGGATCGTGTGTAATTTGAGCTGTTTGGTGAACTATCAATTACAAGTGCCGTTCGGTAATTCAAATTTACCCCGGGCATTTTTAAATTTGTAGGTTCGCTACTCATATACTCGATAGAGGAGACCCAGCTTTACCGAAATCGCCTTGAAAAGGGGCCAGGACTTCCGAGAAAAAGGTAAAAAAATAAGAAAATAAATAAGAAAAATACAGATTATCATGTAATTAGCTGTAATTATGCACAAAGCAGCTATCGATTTTCCCAAGGGTATTAATCATAACTCCCACTGGTCCAGGGAAAGTTTAAAGGATTAGCAGCGATTAGCTAATCCGAAACATCGAAAAAATCATCAAAATTCATATTTTTATATGTTTGTTACCGGCATGGATATGCGAACATAACCTGCAAGTGGTTGGCTTGAAATCCGTGTATTAAAGACAAGGCAGTACTTTTTTATCCGATTCTGTAATTTCTATACGTGCGTATCAAAATTCCCACTTGAGATCAAAAAAGCCTTTCGCGGTGAATATCACAGATTTTCAGCGTGATATTGTGCACTATGATCAATACAGTTTTACCTCAAACACAACCAATATTGATCTTTGTTTATTCTGTACTGGTGTAAACCACAATCAGCTGTTTAGTGCAGATTTTAAGACGCCGTCGCTGTATATCTATTTGCGGGAGACGGTATTTCAAATTTCCTCAAATACTTCATTTTTTTCGCCATTTGGTGCTTTTTTCTACATTAAAGCACTTATATGGAATTGTACACACTTATCCCTGATTTATAAGTTAAAAACATGTATTTCCACATTTTTTCGATTATCTCGCATTATCGCTGCTTATCCCTTTAATTTAGATAATATCTTTCGCAGTCTGTGACACAGACTACACACTTTCCGGACCGCCGTAACACCACAGTCGAGTGCCAAATTGTGTAAAACGTTTTTCTATGGAGTGTGAACTGCGCACTATGATGAGATTGCGATTTATTCCGTATTGAAATACGTGTTTACACAATTTGGTACTCGACGACCCTCTAACCTTTGTCTAAGTCACTCTAATCCCAGAATGCATTATATCGTGACCTGATGACGTCACGAACCTTCATTCATGCAATCGGGAATTTCAGAAGCCGTCGAACTCGAGCTATGCATGCATTTCTGCGTAGGCATCATCAGGTCACTTCTCACTTCTCACAACATTATGGGGATTATGAAATAAATGAATACCTACCTCAACGCCAGCAAACCCAGTGCCAGCACCCACATCAATTATCTGTGCTTGCTTGTCAGGAATGTGTCCCGCCATGATTTCCACCAAGGCTCGAATACCAATGAGGTAAACGATTCTCGTTTTGGACTCCTAGAATAAGGGGGAAAGAGATAAGAAAGAATTAAAAATAAGTTGTAAAACGGTTGACATATTTTACAGATTTTTACAGTAAAATTATTCAAGTGGGATGACCCGACTTAAGTATATTAAGTTTTCATCTTGATAAAATGGCCTTCACCCCAAAACCCTATCTATAAAGTTTCGCACCGATACATCAAGCCGTTTTGATGTGAGAGCTAAAAATGTGATTTTGTAATCTCATAGAGTACTCTGTAAAATTAATATTGGCGGATCTAAAATTTCACAGGGTAAATAAAAATAGTATATTTTTCTTCTGATACCAAAAATTGTAACCACTTCGATAAAATCTGGGGTCCATGGGGACGAGACTATTAGCGATCGGACCATTGCTCTTTAATAATTAACTTCACACAAAATAAAACAGGAATTCAAAAACAAAACGTTTTCATGTTTACCTTGGAAGTAAAGACGAATGACTTGTCTATAAGGATCATATGGCCATGTAGAACCGTTGAAACATTACAAGTGTGACAGGCATGAAACGATTTTGAAATCATGCAATCATGGCACTTAGATATTTTAGCAGTTGTTTTGTAAGTGAAGTTTCTTTGATATTAAATACCCTCATACCAAAAATCATATTCATGAACCCCCTATGGCCTAGTAGCCAGATATTGAAAGAAAAAAAAACATCACCGATAAGGACTCTTTCACGCTCCACCATTTTTAAATTAAAGCTAGGCTTAGGTGCCATGGTGCAACTGACACTTGCATAAAAGTAATTGTGTGAAATTCAAAAATTCTCGCTTTCATCACAAGAGGCCGCGCCGTAAATAGCATCTATTGCGTAATGAACGACACTTTGCTCTGTCAGCAGGAATAGACAACTTGTACGTTTTCTTTTCAAAGCCCCTTCTGCAATCCAATAACAGTACTCTTTCCTGCTACCAGAGAGGGCATCACACTTACAAAGATGCAACGCATTACGGTAAGATGAAAATGCTGACCAGATGGACTCAATATCTTTAAACTCTTCAAGTATTCTATGAATACCTCAGGCCAGAAATAACCTAAATATGACGAGGATCCTAGTGCACAATATGATCTGAATTTTATACTGTTATATAGCCTCCAGTTTTCTGATTAAACTCTTAAAAATATTATTTTCTCAATTTTATTTGAGAAAAGATTTCTCACGGGAAAAACACTTTGTTTACTATAAAAGAGAGAAAAGGGGATTCCCTAGAGTTGTTTATGCAAAGTGCACCTGTTTAGATTGCACAATAGGGGAAGTGGGGAATTCCCCAAGGATGCTAAACTTAGAAACTTGTTTATGTTTTCAGATCAAAACATTGTAAGATCAGGAATTCCCCCACAAAGTTATATATGGAAAGTGATGTGATTCAGGTTATGTTTATGCATGATGCTGTTGTAATGTCTATTTTTAGACTGGGATCTTTGTGAAGTCAGTATATATTTGAGATTTGAGTTAAATCTCGCCGTCAGCAGTTGCAATCAGCTATACAGTATGGTTATATAGCTAGTTTTATCTACAATAATGGTAGATCTATGCTCCACACAGTGCCAGGATTTATTATATTTTAAATTCCATG